>VNKF01011997.1:0-36659 GCA_008044355.1 Drosophila lacteicornis
CCCGCCTGATGGTTCTCCGGACCCGTGTTCTGCCGCACGGCGCACTCCCAGTAGGCATCGCTGCCGAAGGCCGGCGCCTCGCATCCCTTGACCACCGTCTTGTCCAGCCGCATGCCGTACTGCTTCAGCGGCGATGTCTGCGACAGCCGGATGGCGAACTTGATGCCCTCCACCAGGGTCTTCACGTCCCGCTCGTCGGTCAGGTAGTTGGCGAAGATGCGTGGCGGATCCAGAGGATCGGCAGAGCGCAGGGCGATGTATCCCCTGGAGCGGGGATTGAGAACCGCTGGGAATATCTGGATGGCCCGGGAGTTGTTCGAGAGCAGCTCGCCCACCTGCCCCGTGCGGGCACAGCTGGCCAGGTAGCCACCGAAGTAGAGCTGGAGGTCGGGCAGATCTGGCCTGTCGGCCCAACGGGTGGCCAGCTTGCCGGTCACATCCGATATCCCTGTGCCCGACATGAGCCCGTCCCTGAACAACAAGTACTCCATGGCCGTGGCCCAGTTAAGGGGCGCCGTGTCCGCGTCATCGATGAAGAAGTTGGTGAAGTAGGCCACATGGTTGTGGAGATTCTTGCCCACACCGGGAAGATGGTGCACCGGCCGCACATTCACCTGCTGCAGCTCATCCTTGGGACCCACTCCGCTCAGGAGCAGAATCTGCGGAGAGTTCACGGCTCCAGCACTCAGCACCACCTCCTTCTTGACCAGAATCTTGCGCATGCTGCCGAACTGGTCGCTCACCTCCACGCCCAGCACATTCTTGGTGTGCGGATGGATGAGGATCTTGGTCACGGTGGTGTTTAGCAGGATGTGTAGGTTGTTGCGCATGCGTGCCGGTCGCAGGAAAGCCCTGGCCGAGCTATACCTAATGCCGTTGCGGGCCGTCATCTGGGCAATCATGAATCCCGTGGAGTTCTGACCATTCAGGTCCTGCACCGAGAAGCCCAGTTCCTCGCCAGCCTTGAGGATGGCATAGGACAGAGGCGGATTGTACGGGAACTTGCCCACCGGCAACAGGCCACCCTTGGCGTGGTATTCCGTGCCCACAGCATCCAGCTCAAGGTTATCCTCCGACTTCTTGAAGAACGGCAACACATCGTTGTAGGCCCAGCCCGGATTACCCTGGGCTGCCCAGTCGTCGTAGTCCTCGCGGTTGCCACGGATATACATCATGCCGTTCATCACCGAGGTGCCGCCAAGGACCTTGCCACGTGGCCAGTAGCAGCGCTGCTCCATCGAGGACAGGCAGGCCATGCGCTCCGGCTCCGTGTTGTAGCGGTAGTCGATGTCGCTGCCGATGAAGTTGAGGAACATGGAGGGAATCTGGGCACCCACGGGCTCGTCGCCACCTATAAAGGGAGTAGAGGATATTTTTGAATATTAAACTTCCGACATTGATTATAATAAATATATTTACTATAAAATCAATATAATTAAACAGTTAATGGTTGAAACATTCGTCAATGTTAAATGCAAAATTGATTTCTGGCAATTTATTTGCTTCCAACAACTGGTCGTGAGTCTTGATAGATAGGTCCAAACTGGCCATTAAGAAGCCGTTTAAGCCAACTCCGGCCCAACCTTCGGCGCTTGGGTGGCCTGTTCAATTAGAGCTTGGGACATCCGAGGCACGCTTTCGCTTAACCCATGGTAATCTATTGTAATTAGTAGGTATATTGCCCCAATCAGCGTTCTAGAATTTCCGTTCAGCTCGAGCCCACGACTCGAGTTAATTAAATCGATTCAGGCGGAATCTTTGATTGCTGCTAACCATAGCGTGGGAGCCGACCAATTTCACCGCAAAATCCTGACTAATAATTTAAGTTGGTATTTCAACAAAGGAAACTTAAACTTAAGCCCAGACCAAAAATTTAGAAAGAGAAAAAAATACCGGATCTGATTCATTGAGTACAAGCGTTATATATGTTTCCCATATTGTTTATAACTTGTTCTCCGGCCAGATCCAACATATGTATGTGTCGCGCAAATAAAAACAAATGGGTTTCGGTGTTTACGCCACTAAATAAGAGAAAACAATTAGCACCCATCTGAAACGCATTCTAATTAGCTTAAAATAAAAGCTACGGTGAGACTGAACCAAGTCGCGGGTCTTGGCATAAATATTGACTTCATAAATCAATCGATTGCAAAAAGAAATGTATACTGCCAAAGGTTCATGGCAACATTTTTTCGATACGAGTTTTTAACAGCACTTAAAACTATTAAGTTAAATCAGGGAATAAAGTGGTGGCACTATCCTGAGACGAGGGTCATTCCTGGGGTCAGTGTACCCATCACTGGACTAACTTTAATAGAAGAAACAAATAGAAAAATAAAGCATTCTAAGAAACTTAATAGCTAATAATAATACAAATGTTTGGATATTATCAAGTTAAATCTAGAATATAGAACCCATGAAGAGGGTCAATGTTCAGTGTACCAGGCACCGGGAAGCTTTTACCTCAAGTCTCCTAGGCCTCGATTAGCCAAACCATTTTGTGCTGACCAAATTTGTATTTTATTTAAATGTGACATATGATTTGTTGTGTCATAAAATATGAATTAGTATATGGTTTAAACTTAAACCTGAAGGAGTAAAACGAAGACATTAACCTGAGACGAGGGTCATTCCTGGGTTCAGTGTACCAAGCTGAGCTAACTTCTTAAGAAAAAAAAATTTAGATATAAAACATTAAAAAAAAAACTTGAAATAAACTTGACTGTTTAAGATAAATCTAAAACATAGAACACGCGCCAGGAACAAACTGAAGACATTAACCTAAGAATAAGTTAAATGCAGGGTTCAGTGTACCAGGCACCGGTTCACTTCTGTTATCAAATAAAAAGGCAATATTTTATTCTAATAAGCTTGGAATAAAAGCTTCTGAAGTCTCCTTAGTCTCGATAACCTAAACAATTTTGCGCTGCCACATATTTATTTTTATTTAAATGTGACATATGATTTGTTGGGTCATAAAATATAAATTAGAATATGATTTAAAAATAACCCTGATATTTAGAACACGTGAAAGGAGTAAGCCGAAGACATTAACCTAAGACGAGGGTCATTCTACGGGTCACTGTACCTGGCACCGGGTTGGCCGTTTTATTCACAGAAACCTCTTAGTTTTTTCCGGCATGCTTTTGGCATTGACTAAATTTTGACGAGCTGCATGTCTAATGTCAAGCCAGTCCGAATTATGATGGAAACAAAAGCCACTTAAGCCGGGACTTATCTGCTCATGCTGATATACTCGCACTCGGATAATAAGCCAGGTAATAATGGCCACGGCTAATTGCACTCCAGCGGCAGGCATTGTTGTATAATTAACGCCGACGCATTGACAACTTCGAGTGTGCTTCTCTTTCTTGTAATTAGTGTAATTAGTGACCAGGCAAAAAAATTGTCGCTGCAAACAATTACTTTGCGCAAAAATTGAAAACTGCCGATGAGGGAGACCCAGAAAGTAAGCCAAGCGGAGCCCGAGAATGCTGATGGAGCAGTTTTAATGGAGCCATTAGAATGCTTTCCCAGGCTGGAGATATTTTCCACACTCTTGAGGGGACTTAGTAAGACATTAGTTGTAAATGGAAGTCAAATGATGATTGATGATGGATAGCCGAGAGGTTATCTCTAGGGAAACCGAGTTATTAAGTGAGCGATAAGGTTTGACATCTACATTTTCGATGATCTGTGGTTAAATAATATTAATGAAGTTTTCAAAGTTTAAACAAACAAAATGGACAGTGTAATATACTGATTTTGATTCGCCAATTTGTAAGAAAAATGTTAAAAGGCAGAAAAACTACTAGGAGTATGATAATAAATGGTCTCTGAAAATACTGCTACCTTAAAATTTGTATGTATATAATTTAAAACAAATCAGGTTGAAATATTTATTACTTTATGCACTTAACTTTAAGTGATAATATTTAATTAAACAATATATATATTTAATTCTTGCCAAAAGTAAATATATTAATATTTGAACTCTCATAATTTAATGGATATTGGGGCACCGAGGCTGTAAAGCCACAAATGAACTTAGTAACCATATTTGCAAATGCAAAGACTATAAAATTAAAAATTATGCAGTGCTAAAAAGCCTCTTAAGCGGAATTTGCCGCATATTTGAGCCTAATTAAGCCAAAGTGAATGTACTGCCTCAGCAGCAAAAAGCTGAATTTAATATTGTGTTCCCCCATAGAGATTCACGTGTGCTGCCTGCCTGGTCGTAATTCATTCATAAAAACAGGCAGAGTGATCAACGGCGATTATTGAGTGCAAAAAATAAAGTCAAGCGGAACGGAACAAAAACCCCAGAGGCATTGTAACAGCTCGAAACGAAGGCAAATCCTATCCAGAGAAGAGCCATTTGCATGGGCCTTTGGTGGTGGCTGAGGTGGCAGCTCGTTTAGTTTACATAATGCTCGTGGCAGTTGCGGTTGCTTCTTTGCCACAGAGTTGCCCAAGTGGCATTAGCGTTTCAGTTGTTGCCGCTGTTAGGCTTCAATTACTTCTAAACAAATGCCACATGACGTGCCTCTAATTGCCGTGAGCGGCGTGAGCCGCTGGCAACATGTTGCTGCCGCTCCATCACTTACCCGCTTCGATCAGCAACACCTTCCACTGGGGCACCTCGGAGAGTCGCGAGGCGACCACAGAGCCCGCCGACCCACCGCCAATGACAATGAAATCGTACTCGTAGTCCGGCTCCGATCGAAACTGCAATATTTAATATGGGAATAATGTATACTCCAAGCGAACACAGCTGGAAATAGGCCATGGAGACTTACCCGAGTGCTGGCCCGGCCGCAGGGATCCTCCAGATCGCACTGTGAGCGTATGAAGACCTCCAGCAGGCCCATGAACAGCATGAAGGCGCTGCCGCCGCAGGTGGAGGCGAGGGTGGGTCCAGTGGGCACGCCCACCAAGCAATCGCAGGCAGAGGGGCTGGCGGACATTTTAATTGGACTGAAAAATGCAACGTAAAGTTAAGATTTAGAAGATTCACTAGAATAAATACAAAAGACTTAGGGCACGAACTTGAGAGAAGTTGCCAAAGAGAAAAAGATTTAAATAATTCGAGGGACTTGGCACCGAAGATTTTATTCTACCTTTTGTTAGAAAATATCAAAAATATTATTATTATTATTAATACTGTACTAATTATTATTAATACTGTAATAATAAAATAAAAAACCCTAAAATATAGCGACAAAAACACCTAAACCTTTCGTGTGAATAAACTTAAAATTTATCCAACTATATAAATATCACGTAAAGACAACAAATTTCTTTAAAACGCATCAAGTCAAAATTATAGCAATCTTATAATTAGTAAAAATATTTTCGATTTGAGAGGTAAGAATACTATAAAATTTTAAAGATACAATTAAAGAAACAATTCAATGCTTGTCTTTAATTTTCCAATGCTTTTAATTACCTATTCCAACGTTTAGTTATTTTTTTAATTTCCAGTTGATTAAACACAATGCCATAGGGCAAAGTCATATAATTTTGAAAACCACATCTTGAACTTCTGTTTAACCTTGCCAGCTGAGACAAAGACTAAAAATTATCAAAAGTAATGCTCCAGCAACAGCACTGCAATTAATAAGAGTACCCACCAAGACAATGGGCGTCGTCGGTGGTTTCAATGCACACCGAAAAGCGGCTAAAGCAAAGCCCAAATGAAATTGAAATCAAAAGAGGTACTTTTTATATATCTTGGCCATTTGGCAAACAAACGGCAACTGCCGCCAGCATTGGCAATTACCGAAAGGCCAAGCAGCCAGACAGACAGAAGTCATAGCTCATCATCTGAGCTTCGAGCTTGGCTTTTGTTTGGCCGGCTGCTGATGCTTCTGCAGCATAGTTTCACATGACCTTAGCCCCAAGCGGCCAAAAATGTCTGGCTGGCTTCTCTTTTTCTTTCCTATTTGGAATTTCGAAATGGCCCTCTTGCTCTGCGCCTAAAACAGAAGCAATGAGGCTGCCTGGAATTACGGTAGCCCACGACGCTTGGATTGAGTAATGTGCAATATAATTATGTCATTTGATGGCCGCTGGGGGTGAGCAGAGTAACTCAGCTGTACAAAGAAGCAAAATAAATATAATATAACATAATATAACATTTTTACATAGTTTCAGGTATTAAAGAACATAATTTTGAAATAAAATTAAACGGTTATTTATTGTTTTCAAATTTAATTTATTTTCAGCATCTCTTCCCTTCTATGTAAGCCAGGATGGCGAATAATCAAACCAAGCTTCAAG
The DNA here is from genome assembly GCA_008044355.1 of Drosophila lacteicornis. NCBI lineage: Eukaryota > Metazoa > Arthropoda > Insecta > Diptera > Drosophilidae > Drosophila > Drosophila lacteicornis. The sequence goes on from VNKF01011997.1 coordinate 6,283, forward strand.
CGGACAAGACCAACAATTTTAGTAAATGAACTGTATCATTCCGAACTTAAATAATAACAAATGTTTATTGTATTATGTCGATAGACCTTAAACTTTTTAGCAGCTTTGTAGATTAAATATTCGGGCAATCCTTCAGAGTTCGGAGTAGATATTCCTAAGGGTTTTTTTTCGTTTTTTTTTAATTTTTATTATTTATTCAAAGTCAAAAAGTCTAGCAATTTGAAACAGAGCAACCGAATTTGTAAGTAAGTAATGTAAGTAAGTTAACATACTTCGATGGTTCCAACATCATGATCCCTTCTTATAACTCGAGTTCAGTCCTCTAACTTCCGTCCTATTCGGCCATCAGTTGCAGATTATATTGCCCTGTGAAGTAACTATGATACCAATGCGAACCTGCTCCATTTTAAAGACCTTTTAAGTGACAGAAAAATCTTAATTGTTGCCTCCAACATTGCTCTTCACACTCCTTCTTTGGGCGGTTAATTAGCGCCCAAATATAAAACGAACCTATCCCCGAAATCAGTGCATTTTTGGAAGATGCTGACAACGCTTTTGACCTCAATTAACTCGAACAGCTTGAGGCAATCAAATTGCAATTTGTATCCAGCCAAAAACAGAAACAAAAAAATAAACCAAAAACCGAAAAAACCAAAAAACAAAAGTGTAATTGAAACTGAAACCGAAGTCGAAGCCGAAACCGAAAGTGAAACAAGAGAATCACCTAAGCGGAGATCGAGAAGACCGCGCAATTGCTACAGTTCGTCTGTTTTTGGGTGCCACAATGGGGCTCGCATCTGACATTTGGAACACGATTTTTCATTCATTTCAATTGCATTTTGGTGTCTTTCGCTTTTAAAGTTGAAGGATGCCACGAAAGTGAAGCGGACCGGAGTCAAAGCCAAGCCGGAGAACATACGCAGCTCACGCGAGCGTGGAAAATCGAAAGAGAGCCAGTTTTGTAGTTGACCTCGCGGCCAGTTTTCCAATAAAAAACACCAACAATTGCAGCAGCAGGCGAACTTCGCGAGCGCCGAGAAAAACGCGTGCAAAAGTCGTGCAGCGAGCAGAAAATTAAAAGTTGTTCAGGACAACTTTTGGTGTTGTTGGGCCAAGTAACAAAGTTTGGTCCAATTCTGCGTGCAGACTTATGGTAATTTGTGGGAAAGTCCAAAGGGATGTGGAAATCGGGGATTATACAGTAGCTTGCTCTTTAGTTTCGGGCTATATTAATATAATAAGCCTTCTCTTCCTCATCAGTTTTTGATGCTGACTAACTTCAGCAGGGGCTCCTTGTGGGCTTTATTATTCTAATATTTTCAAGGAAGATTTTTTGGAATCTTATTTAAAGAAATCCCTATATACATTTGTAGTTGCTGACTAGTTAAGTTAATGTTAACTTCATTATTTTGGGAAACCAGGGAACCTCTAAATCCAGTGACATAATTTAATACGTAATGATTCACAGCCTTCTACCTGACTATGGTGGAAATTACTCAATTAATTAACGACTCTTATCATCTGATTATTCACACTTCCTGCGTAACTTATCCGACACTTTTGATCTGTGGCACTGTCATAATTAATAATTACAGCCCCGTCGTTTTTGTATTAACAACTTTATCGGCTGAGAAGCATGGTGCATAATATCTTGTTCACCGAAGCGATCCGCGTGTCGATTAAAACCCACTCGGGTTGCAGTTGTCTTCTTGTGGGTTTTGCATTGTACTCGCACGATAACTTCATTGATACTGCTTGGCATTGTCTTCATTGCTGCGTTGCATTTGAAGGTTTCTTTCAGCTGTCAGTCAGCCAACCAGCCATCCAGTCAGTCAGTCAGTCAATCAGGCAGTCAGTTAGTCAGTTGGACAAACTCGTGCCCATTGGCGTGAACAATACCGCAGATAGAGGCTTGGTTTTGGGCCTTGTTACTTGGTTATCTTCGCGGCTGCGGCTTCTGCCATATGTTTAGGCTGGGTTTTTTTTCGGGTGCTTATTAATGTGGGAACCGCGCATTTATTAGAATAATAATCATAAAGTAATGCAATTTATGCGTGCCAGCTGAAGCCATGTGATTTTGAGTGAGTTGTGTAAGGTCCCCCTGCCTTTGGATGGGGTGGGATGAGATCTGATCCGACCTCTGTCAGAAGTCTCGAGTCTAATTTATAAAGCTTGGTCATTGATTAACTAAATTGAATGAAATGCCAAAACTTTCTCGAGGCTTTCAAAGAATGTCATTTGCTGCTTTAATTCGGTTGATCGATTTACTGCTATAAAGCTAATAAAAAACTGACATAATTCCCAGAAATTTCACATCGATTTTGAGTTAATTTGAGTCAGCAAATTTCCGACTTCCCCCGACTGGTTAAAAAACTGACAAAGACTAAAAACTATAACAAATTTAATGCTCAACACATTGCGGCAAATTGAAGTCATTAATTTGCCCGAATGGACCTCCAACTATGAACGCTAACGGGTTTGATGTGATTTCGCGGTTTTATTTCTCTTTTTTTTTGTTTATCAAAATCAAAATCAAAAGCTAACGGTAAATGCGTCAAAGCAAACATAGAGACGCCGAGAAATAAACACAAACCATAAAGTTTTTCACGCTCGGGCGTAAAATTGACAAGCGGCACCAAGCTGGCAAAGGTGTATGAATAATTTTTAAAGAAAATCCCGGCCAAGCGAAGCAAAAAGCAGGGTAAGTGCACGGAAAAAATAAGGTAGAGACTATACAAATAAGAATAATAATAATAAAGGAATATTTGAAAATTCTATTTCATAACGAAAATTCTTTTGCTCTGAGCCTAGCTTGCATTGATCTAAAAACGATGATGATCTTCAAAGAATATTCTTGACTTTGCTCTTTACTGTATTATTTATAGCTTTAAATATTTATTTACATTTCTTTCCGTGTAATTATGGGAAAAAGTTCATAAATAAAGCCGGACACGCATGGGGGATCGGGACCGGGATCGGGATCGGGATTTGGACAAGAGCGAGGCCATAAATTAACACCAGAAACATTTTTGGCCTGGAGAGGATAACGAGATGGCAGAGTAAACATTGCTTCCCCCGGATCCTCCATTACGGTATTACGCAGCCATCTCTCGCGGCACTGGCCATTAGAAATTGGCCAAGAAATCAACGAGTGTGGCAAAATAAAGCAACTGGAACTGGGGCTAAAGCTGGCAGGCTGGAAACTGCAAACAGCGAACAGCAAACAGCAACCTGCAACCTGCAACCTGCAACAGCAATGGCAACTTACATCGGGCAACTGGCAACTGGCAACTGGCGGCAATTGCATTCGCAACGAAACTGGAGGAAACTGCCGCGCAATGTCTGGCCAACTTGGCCAATGTCTGACGCGAAGTCTGAGTGGCCGTTGTTGTTGCCAGTTTCTGGCACTGTTGCCGGTCTCATGGCTCTTTGGCCACCTCTTGACTTCCTATTTTCACTTTCATTCGTCATGCGCGTGGCGGCAAGTAGAAATGCAACAACTGCATGCCCACTTGGGTCTTTCTCTGCCTTTTATTCCTATACCCTAGCAAAGGGCTGTACAATATGCCCAAGTTTTGGATGTATCTGCTAATAAAGACTTGAATAAAATGATACATTAAATTCTTGTTAGAAGTTAATAGAACAAAGTAGAATAGTCTAGCTGATTAAGATTCCTTGACCAATGTTTAGTCACACTCAACTTGGCTGTTCAAGCATGTTAGACAATTAGTTCTAACTAGTTCAGACCACTTATAGTTTGTTAGAATATTTTATATAATTTGTATACCATTGTTTGCTCAGATTGTGAATTGTTTGTGGTTGAAATAAGTTGTGATGATTCGTTTAAAACAATTAAACTTTGTTAGAGAATAGAATGCATCATCAGCCAGAATCTATTATAATATTTAGTGATTGTTAGACGAGAATCTAAGTTTTCCAGCGATTTATTATAATTATATTTGATCTGTACCAATAAATGCCTTTTCTTATTATACATATAGTATAAATTATTTATATTCAAATTAAATCTGAATTTACTTATATTAAAAACCGGGTATTTCCTTTGTAATGTCACGAATAACCTTGACCTCTAGTCTAGTCTAGTCTACCACACTTAAGATTTAAATGAATATGGAATTTTAAATGCTTATCAAAGATCATATCAAGAGATTAAACTAGAATTTAAATAAAATTTTGTCTAAGTATTTTTGCTATATTTTTAATGGAATTTCTTGTGAGTCAAACTCTTATTTTCAATGCAGAACTTAAAATAACGGAGTGTGTTTGTTGCCAAGGCTAAGACACAACTACACTTGTTCATTTATTTGTAATAAAAATGTTAAAGATTTTTAAATGTTCATATTTTTTATCACATTGTTAAAATATAAATAAAGCTTTTTTATTCGTTGAAAATTTAAATTAATTGTAACTAATATTACAAACAAAATCGACAAAGTCTACCAAAGAATTTTAAAAATTCGCATAATAGGGTACCCAAAATTTGGCTATACAAATACTATTTATTTCCTTCCCATCTCTTATTTTTTTCCTTGTTTCTTGGTACTTTTGCGTACTTCACGATGGATTTCTTTGCCTTTGCCGCGGACCCCTTACTCTTATCCCCAGCCAGTGTCAACGCGCCATCAACAATGTGCGAATGTTTTGTGTGAGAATTCGCTGGCAACAACTCGGCGATGCTGCTGATGTTGCTGTGTTCGCAGCTTGTCATGCTTCATCACGTAATTGTTAAATGTTAGTAGGCAATATTTAGTTAATGCACTTCTGCTGACGCTGGTCAGGTTAACGGATTGACGCGATTGCCATAAAAGAGAAGCTGGGTATTAGTTGAATAACTACTCAGAGATACTTCTAAAGTCTACAGCTGTCAGGGATTACCGCGGATTTAGCAATAATCGAGTTTTTAATCCCCCGGCAAAATTGATAAAAATCTGTAAGGCCTCTCGGTGGAAAACAATAAAATCGGAACTCGTGTACATCTTGCTGATTGGTAATTGCACTTTTATTTGATTTGTGTTGGTAATTTTTCCAGAGAATTGCAATGTATAATTTATTGAAACGGCATTGACCGGCACGACTAACAAAGGTTTTTTTTTTACCAGAAACAGAAACGGAAATACCACACAAAAACCTATAGATTTTCATTTTTCTTCAAGTTTTTTGTTCGAGGAAAGCTGGAAACAGTTTTACATAATTTATTTAAATTTTGGTTTTTTCGCTTTGTTTTTTTTCGGTTGTCTGGGCTATTGTTGCACGAACTGCGACGTGATTGAATATTTACAACATTTTGTTGCATTTCGCCGGGCAAAATGTTGCGGCACCGCATGTAATACCCTTGGCGTTGCCAATTACGTGGCACTCGGTACTGAGTACTCTCCGAACTCTCCGTACAATTAGGCTCCGAGTGAAATTCTGCAATTGCGCGGCGCATCATTCCGGCGATTGTCAAAGAGCCCCAGATGATCGCAGTGCCTTGATTGATCGCTGGTTACGTGCTGCTGAATAAGGCAAAAAATCGCAGCAGCAGCATCCACATCTCTTGGAGGCCCCAGAGGCGGATGCAAAAAAAAAAAAGGTGAAAAAAAGCAGAGAAAAACTATGGTGGGCAGCTCTCAGCATCGAAACAACGTTGTTCAGGAGCTGCCTGTCAACTGGGTTGCCATTTCGTGAGTTCGGTATTCGGTGTTCGGTCTGCGGTCTTCGGTCCTCGGTCTTAGGCTTTGTGGCCCGCAGACAGTAACAACACTTTTAGTTTCATTGCTAAATGAGTGAATTTGTTAACAGGCCCGAGCCGTAATTGATGTCTTGCCGGCATTTCTCACGCTTGTCGCTGCTAGGATAACATTTTCGGGGACGCCCAGAGGCCAGGCGATTGTCGATCGATAATGGGCTCAATGCGCTCGTTGGGTTTTTCTAAAAAGCTAGGAAACTCTGGTAGCTTTGAAATATTAGAGATTTGCATTTTTATATTTTCATTCAGGAAAAGACTTTTTTTTTGCTACTAGTATCGTGCTTCGATTATACAGAGACACGTTTTCAGGGCTAAATAATCTATTGTACAGTTGATTTCCACTTCCAAATTCCAACTTTGGAATTTTATTTACTAATGATACTAACCTTGCAGATATAAGAAAATATAGCTTTCAAGGTTTTTATTTAATTCGAGTCTCTTTCAATAAGTATCAATAAAAATATATTAGAAATAATTATGAAACAATTAAATAATTATAATTAAACAAAAATAAAAGTAGGCATTAATTTGACATTCCATACAGGAAAAAATTATGTATACTTTTTATGAAAATTTAGGAACATGCATTAATTAATTAATAAACGTATAATTAGAGAAACAAGCCACTTGCCAACATGAGATCAAAATGGCTTAATTTAAAGGAATAAATGAAAACGCAATATTATGCCAATAATACATCAAGAAATTGTCAAAGACAAGCAGCCAAGCTATGCTATGGACTTTTTTTCAATAGAAATAAAATAGATCAAGTTCATTCAAATGTCACAATATTTTTCAGTCCCAATATTTTAGCTAACCCAATCACTTTGACTGAAAACAGATCCAGTGTTGAACCTTACTTTTGCAAATGCAAATTTTGCAGCTTTAACCTTTCTAAAACTTTGAATATCACTATAAAAAGCAACAGCTTTTACCACTGAGAACTTGTCTTTAAGAAAGAAGTAAAACAAACTCATCCAAACTTAGCCCAATTTTTCTTTTTATGCATTTTAAATTATTTCACCCCAAATATGCTAATCCCGTTGCTTAGGAAAATTCCCCGAAAACCATTCAAAATTTGTCCCATTTCGAGATTTTGTCGGCTCACGCTCGTGGCTCTTAGCTTTGGGCCTGGCCGGGGCTGGCAGTGTGCCATAACGAATTGTAAACAAATACGGCCGAGCCAAAGACCATTTAAATGGCAAAGGGGGCTACGTGCTGCAGATCGGTTCAATGCTCAGCGGATTGAATGAACGAATGCCAAGAGCCCAAAAAGCCCAGAAAAATAAAGGGAGCAGACAATCGCCAGGCGAACAGCAAACAACAAATAACAGACAACAGGCAGCAAAAGTCAATCGATGTCGCTGAAGAGGAGTAACAAAGCCCAGGCCAAAGGCTTTGCTTTTGCAAACTCTCAACGGTTATTCGAATTTTCTCCCACTTTTTTCTAGTTTTTTTTTTTGGGGCTCCCCAGCAAAATGTTGGCAGCAGATAAAGCGGCGACAGCACGCTCCCAAAACATGGAGACACACAAATTTTTATCTGTCGCTGACATTTGAACATGACTCTAAAAAATCCACGGACTCTCGTGTGTGTGCAAACAGTATTTGTTGTGGAGTCTTTTTTTTTTGAGTTTTTGGCCAACTACACAACTACAGAAAAGAAAGCTGATCGTGGGTGTCATTCGGTCAAAGCACTCGCACTCGCACTCGTCCCATGTTCACTTAATTCCATTGCCCCCTAGACAGCGATACCATTATAACTTTATTTGGCCTCAATAAAATTTGATGGATCATCATCGACACCAACGCCCTCTTTAATTTGCTCTCGAGAGTAAAAAGAAGTGCAGAAAGAAATCAAGCGAAATTAAAAGGCCTTAAAAAAGGCATCGCCAGTCGATATGCAAATCCAGAGCGAACTCTTTTTAATGAGTTCAGCCCGACACGTTTAATTTGGAATTATATTTGATTTGCTGAATTGTTTGTTTGATTTCGTGGCTGAAAATACCAAATATTGTTAGCTGGAAGCTGTCGGTAAGTACTTTTTTTGGGAATTGGGAACCACTTTCTGTTGCAATAATTCGGTACCTTGTTAAGTCATATATTGAATTTTGAGTTAGTATCTAATACAACAGATATTTGTTTAATAATTAATTTATCGGTGTGTGAGAGTTCAAATTTCTTTGAATAGGATTTCTTCTTTATTTTTTGTGCTTAGTAAATTTTTAGGGTATTTTGTCAAAGTTATTTATGGTATTTGATTACTAACTAATACACTTTTGCCTAAGAGAAAAAATTTCTATAAGTAGAATTCTCCCCTTTCTTGAGTGATTAAATATTAGTAATCATTTTGGGAATTTTGTCTCAAATATGAGACATTAAGCTAATTACAGCAAAATAACTTCAAGGGGAACTTGGAGTTCAAGTGAAGACAATTCCTTTGGATATTAATTAATATATCTTTGCCTGCCTGAGAGGAAACATTTCTTTAAGTAGAATTCGCTATAATATGATGTGATTATATATTAATATTATTTTTTTGGAATTTTGTCACAGCTATGAGTAATATTTAATTTAGTTAAACATGTGGAATTTGACATCAGGTAATGTCCATTTCCTTTGGATATTAACCAATATATTTTTGCCCGAGACAAAATATTTCTTTGAGTACAATTCCGCCTGTTTTTGATGTGATTAAATATTAGTAAGCTTCTTGGAAATTTTGTCTTAGCTATGAGTAATATTTAATTTAGTTAATCACAGCAAATGGACGTCAAGGGGGACTCTACTTCAAATGATGACCATTTCCTGTTAATTTTTTTCTGATAATGAACGATGCTTGAAATTTTGGTGAACACATCGCTAATTGTCAAAACGATCTTTAACTTGCATTTGTTTCATAATTTAAGCTTGTTAGCCAGATAATTTGGAAAAGAAAAGCTAGCACGAATCGGATATTCCCATTCAATTGGGATCGAAAGACGAAATGTACTCACCATAAATAAGCAGTAAGTAGTTGATCTCTTTCAATACTACAAGTTTCCGCTGGCGGTTAAAAAGTGTGGTGGAGTCGAGGGAGAAACCGGGTTAATTTCCTATTACTCTAATGGACGTTTAATGAACTGGCAGGCTGGCATTCGTGAAACACCTCAATGCGACGAGGTGGTGTACTTTTTCATTCGAATAATACACCGTGTAATTGAGCACAAAATCGAGCAGATTAGTGGTCAAATGGCAGACAATGGGTGACCGTTTTGATGTGTGTGGAAAAAGAAATAGAAACCAGTAACTTAGGCCAGATAGAAACGTGTCTGGAGCTTAAATCGTGAGATACTCGTGCAAAACACACACAAAACAAACAAAACAAATCGAATTGGAGCTATTGCTATTGCAAAAAAAATGAGGGAAAAAAGTGCAGCACAATTTATCGCCATGAGCCATCAGAAGACCAAACAGAGTTCCGTTTCTCGGGCCTTATGACAATGGCAAATTTCAAACCCCAAACCGAAAAAGCTGGCCAAATCTGTTGAGCTTCCTCAATGCCAAAAACGGACACTGCGGATTTTTGGGTTGTGAAAAACCGAAGAGCCAGAAAATAAGAGAAATAAAAGCGATTGCATCAACTTACGATTGTTGGGTCCAGCGGTTCGGTGTCTGGTTTCCTTTTATGCTTTAAATATTGAATTAATATTGTTTATTCCTTATTGAAAATGCCTCGAGGAAAACTGCTCAACGGGCCCCGAAGATGATAGAAAAAACTTGAGTGCAATTAAGTTTACTTTTATTTATTTATTTTTCAGCAGCAGCTTTTATTGAACACACAAACGCACTCACTATGGCTTAAGTCACTGCGCCTTCTAGGGTTTTTAGTCACCCTCTCCAGCACGTTTTATTAAGATGGCTTTACTTATTTTTTCTTTTTTTTTTGGGTCTCTTAGCTTGTTCGAACTGCGCGCAGACGCAGAGCGTTACCGACTCAGCTTCTGGCCGGCAAGCGCCAGGCTTTTTAAGCGGACCAAAGCTTGAACTTGACGAAAGACAGCTTTAAGCTGGCCAAAAAGCTGTGTGCTCTCCGAAACTTGGCCTAAAGTTGCAGCTCACTGGGTTGGTGAATTGAGTAAGGCATGTAAGTCGTTCGTTGGGTTTTATCACACTTGACGAGGAATATCATTTAACTTCGCTTTTATTATTTATTTGTAGAAAAATGTATAGTTAATTTCTAGAAAAGGTAAAATAAAATATTTTATATATATAGATTGATAAAATATAGCATTAGAAAAATTATTTAAAGTATGAATATGTTATTCTGAACATATTAACATTTTTGATTCAAATTATAATAAATTGATAAGCTTCAGTATAATTTAATTTGCATTTTAAGTCATTTAAAAGAATGATAGGTTTAATTCATTTAAAAAAAAATGTTTTGGCTTTTTCAATTCTTAATAGCTTTCTTTGCAAAAATAAAACAATTTCAAAGGCTTGATAGTTCCTGAGTCAGATAAAAACTAAGGAACTAAGCAATTAATAAATTACTCATTAAGCTTTTATCTTTTTAAAAATCCCCCAATTTAGTATAAAAATATAAAACAACCCTATGTGACTCAGTGTTGAGAAACCTTGAAATACCCACCCCAAATTTCGGCTAAGACGTCACAGGTTCTTCAACCACCGTTTCCCAGAAAGCTGGCGGCCCACACAAAAAAGCTGGGAACTGTTTTGTGCGCCGACGCAGTTTTAACGATTTCCAAGACCCAGCAAAGAAGCCACTGGCAAAATAAAGTACAACGGCTGCGGAACTGCGTTGTAGTAGTAATTTTTTGCACACAGCGTGGGCATTGCAGAGTTCTCTAAAAAATTTTAATTAATTGCGACAGTCTAGATACACAAAAAAAGTAAGAAACCTGTAAAAGCATAATACTTTAATTTGAGCCTGAAAATCTAGCAATTTCCGAGCAGATACTGCCAAGTAATTGGCTTGCTAAAAGCTGTGATGCTGTGAAAAGCAATTGATAAGAAAATTGGCACAGACTCCAAGTGTTAAGTGCGATAAGGGATTCTGGAATAACTAAACTAAAGAAATATTTATAGTCCAAGAAAATTATACAAAGACACATTTTCCCATTAAACTTGGAAAGCTGAAGAGGAAAACTCAGCGGACTCCAGGTGTGCGAGTGTGTGTGTGCGGGGGTTGTGATGATTCATGCGAGGCAGACAAGCACCCTGGGCGCATACGAGTGTGTATGGGTGCGCGTGTGTCCGCAAGTAATGCAAATAACAACAAAAGCAAACCTCTCAGCATAACCTGGAGGCAGCTGCTGTTCTGCCCACGAAAAACGCGAGCCTCTAGCATACATTTGTGCGCAAAATCGATGTGCGAACATTTTCACGCGTTCCGGAAAGTTGCAAACAAACGAAAGAACTTTTCCCCTCACTGTTCCGAATTGTGACTAATTGTTATTCCGCACACAGCCACGAGGAACATCGAGTGGAAGATCTTGGAAAGCGGCGAAGCCACATCCACTAAAATGGCCGAAGAGTATATACCAGATGTCAGCGTCATGGACACGAGTAAGTAACATATTGCGGCGGATCTGTCCGATTTGCTCATTAGGAAGTTCCTCAAAAAGTGCCGAGAAGTTTTTCCCAAAAAGTTTTGCCCCCTCAGCAATGAATAATTAATTTGGGTTTCTGTGGCTGCAAAGGGGAATCACATACGTGTTTGATTTTTTAAGGGGACTCAGCTTGACACTGAAAATGTTTGGTGTGGGTTTTTCTAGGTGAGATCTTATGTCATAAATTAGTAAAGAATTTAGCAAACTAAGGTTTTTGCAGGGTACTTTTTAATAGCGGAGTAGCTTTGCAAATAACACACAGCTGTTGGGGAAGAGTCACTCCTTTCCTTGCCCGTCTTTGCGGTGACTAATCGCAATGGTGCAAGTTTTACATTTGTTTTGGTGTATTAAGTAAGGAAAGTAAAAGGTACAAGCACTAGGATATAGGAAGGCTTTTATAAGATATTATATATATTTTACTTATGTAACAGTTGTCACATATTTAAATATATTTAATGCTACCAATCAATGGTCCAAATTTTGTAGCATTATTTATACTCGGTTAGTTATCAAATATTAAAGTTATGAAGACTAATAAATATCTATTTATTTAAAAATATATCTGCAGTATAAATAATAAATATTGATAGTATAAGAAGATAGTAAGGTTCATACTCGAACACCCTCTATTTTAACTAAGATTCGAATTAAAACAAAAACCAACTTGCAACAGCTTTTGTAGATTTTATAGCCTTGAATTATGAAACATTAGTCATAAAATGTGATGCCAGAAATAAAACAGGACTGTATGGATATTAAGGCATACCTTTGCTTTATTTTCTTTCTTTTTTAAAGAGAATTACTTAACCTAGGGGAATAGAGAGAAGTTCTTGTTAAGTCCAGGTCTAGTGGGAGGTACTTAGAAAATCCTACCTGAGAGGCGACTTCTTGTCGGGATTTTATTTCTAGTTCTTATAATGATATTGTTTTTAGTTTATTTTAAATAGATTAAAGAATTAAGAAAGCCGAACTTTTTTAAGGGAAACGCATGGCATTGTTTTAATTAAATTGATAAAAGGTCACTTCAAAATGCAACTGCTCTGCCTTTATTTACATTTTTATAAGAAAATACTTTTTATTTAATAATTCTTTTTATAATATATATAAACTATATTTGCAATATTGTTACTTAATATTTGATTAATTTTACTAATTTCTCATACCATCACTCTTCCTCCCCCACAGTTCTGCCCGCCATCCTGGGCCTGACCGCGGCCGCAGTGCTCTCCTCGGTGGCCTGCATCTGCGCCAAGCAGATGCGCATCCGGAACAAGAAGCAGGGCCAGCACGATGCCTCCTTCCCCTTCCAGCCGACCCGGCGTCCGACTGCCGTTCGCTCGCCCAGCGGCCAGCCGCCGCACTACCTGAAGAAGTCGCCCTCCCCCACCGGCGGGAAGCAGATGGGACTCCTCTCGCCCATGCAGGACCAGTCCACGTCCCCGATCGCCCAGCCCAATGTGCGGTACGGCGAGGAGGACGAGCAGTCGCATCCGCATCCGGAGCCGCAACAGTCGGGCAACAAGCTGACCGTGGTGGACGGCAATGGGATGAAGCAGACGCTGCACAACAACCACCACCACCACTCGCCGGTGGAGACGATTGCCAACGGAAGCGTGACCATCACCTTGGACGACCAGGCGCTGGCCAACGGCAAGGAGCTGACCGTGACCGACCAGTACGGGAAGCTGGGCACCATCTACTTCAAGCTGCGCTACCTGGCCGAACGGAACGCCCTCATGGTCTCCATCATCCGCTGCCGCGGGCTGCCCTGCAAGGGGGGCTCAGGCGGCACTGGCGACATTCCCACTGGCATGAACGGACGCACCCAGGCCGCCACGGATCCGTATGTGAAGCTCCAGCTGCTGCCGGACAAGCAGCACAAGGTGAAGACCCGAGTGGTCAGGAATACACGGAACCCGGTCTACGACGAGGACTTTACCTTCTACGGACTGAACATGAACGACCTGCAGAACATGTCGCTGCACTTTGTGATCCTCAGCTTCGATCGGTACTCCCGGGACGATGTCATCGGCGAGGTGGTGTGCCCGTTGTCGTCCATTGAGATCGGTGACATCTCCAAGGAGGCCCTGTCCATCAGCAAGGAGATCCAGCCGCGCAGCCTCAAGATTCGCGCCCAGGGTCGTGGCGAACTGCTCATCTCGCTCTGCTGGCAACCGGCTGCCGGACGCCTCACGGTGGTGCTCCTCAAGGCCAGGAACTTGCCTCGAATGGATGTCACCGGTCTGGCCGATCCTTACGTGAAGATCTATCTGCTCTACAACGGACAACGCATCGCCAAGAAGAAGACCCACGTGAAGAAGCGGACCCTGAGCCCCGTTTTCAACGAGAGCTTCGCCTTTGACATTCCCGCCGCCGAGGTGGGTTGATACCTCTTTCAAAATTAATCCATATGCTAATATATGTTCCTCAATTCAATTATATATCTTCCTCAATTTCAGGGCACTGGCGCCAGTCTCGAGGGCGTGTCATTGGAGCTGATGCTGCTCGACTGGGATCGCGTGACCAAGAATGAGGTAAGTCCTATTTCCAGAGAGACCTGGCTCAATAATTGCACGCTTGACCCCTGCCCAGGTCATCGGTCGCTTGGAGCTGGGCGGACCCAACTCAAGTAGCACCGCCCTGAACCACTGGAACGAGGTGTGCAACTCTCCGCGCCGCCAGATCGCCGAGTGGCACAAGCTGAACGAGTAGGCAGCGGGACGAGGCAACCACCACCTGGGCGCTGGCGCCGCTTAGCCGCTTAGAAGGAACAGAAGCAGGAACCGGAAACACGGAAACTGAAGCGGAACCGAGAGTCATACGGTTCTTGAGTATGAGCTCGACCCACTCTGAATTCGACTTATGTTTAGTTTTTATAGTTTTTATATTGTCTTCGTAATGTTTTCTAATTTACTTTTTAATTTCTGGGAGCTATCCTTCCCTAGTTTGGTTTTCCGCGAGACAAATGTCCCGAGGACTATGACAGAAAATATTTAGCGAGCAAGCAACCAAACCACTAAGTAAATTAAATGTATTAGAAAATGTTTAGGACCTAAAAAATGCATGTAAGTGTAAGATAATTCAGAAGCATCATACTATATAAATGTTTGAGGATGCGAAAATGTAATCAGCGAAGGAAATTTCAACGTACTCATAATGGACACCGATTTTTGTTGCTGTATAGAACTTTGATTCAACGCTTTGATGTAACTTGCACCTCCTCTCTGTATGATTTTCATATCAGAACCTGAATTGAAGCCCCATTTAATGTGCCCACCATGATGGAAAACTGAGTTTGGTTTTCGCTAGTCACCGGATATTATTAACCAGGCATGCATATGTATAAAATATTTACTCTTAAGCATACAACTTGTGTATAATTTGCTTCGAAGTTTCTGTTTAATTGTAAAGTAATCAAAACGAACACCAAGGCCGCACACACACCGAGGGCAGGCAGAAGCTTACTGCTAATCACTTTATACGTACTCCTTAACATAAACTAAAGCTACAAGTAAAAGGTAACCCAAATTGAATCTAGAGAGACACGCAGCAGAATGCTTAGCACCAAGAAGCTACAAAACCACACACAAAATCGAACGAAAAAGTCAGAGAACACATCAATTCGGAGGAAAATCCAACACAACACAACACAAATACAAAACAATAATGTAAGCAGCATAGTACTTGTAGAAATTGAATACCACTTACTCTAGAGTATACCACACTCACGAATAGCTCAAACCGAACGCAATACGTACTCCAGGGAGTACCTGGCGGCACCACTTATACATGTAATCGATATAGAGGAGATAATGGAGACACTGGGTCCCCGGAGAAAGCCTAGCTTGAGGAAGAAGACACCGAGTCATTATCGCCGAGTGTACTGAATACAATTATAAACTATAACGGATCTATATAGACACCAGCCCGCTTCTACGTAAATTTTGTAACATGAATGTTAGTCCATTAATTCCCTCGAATAACTCGTACGTACATACAGCCATAAGGATATATACAATACATGCCGATTCGGGAGAATGCTACAAGGCAACTTCACTTTGTGTCCAATCAAAACTTCAATTCGTCTAATGGGAAAACAATAATTACCAGTACATATGCGATGAGCTATTGCAATGCAACCCAAATTATATGAGATGTGTATAATTCTACATTATATGTAATAGTAATTGTAAGCAACATAAAATGGTTAATTTCCGTAAATAAAACATATTATATAAAATAAAAGGAATCGTGTTAAAAAGGTTTTAACCATTGGTGGGTTTGAAAACAGCTTCGGTCTCGATTCGACATCATCGTTTCAGAGTCTTCAGAAATTTACGGAATACTTGGGTGCTAATTTTACTCGGATGTATTTTTTGGGTCTTTTATAAATAACAAAGAGTGTTTAGGGGGCTGATATAAAAGCATTGGTAAGTATTTGGTAAGTTAACTTATCTTTAGAATTATTTAAATTATATATGGTATCGGAATTTTAAATTTAATTTCTTCTAGAAATTCAAAAACTGAGAATAAACCATTATCTATTTCTCTGGTGGAACTGTGAAGTAACATAGTGTTTACTATAATATTTTATTTAAAACCAACAACTGTTAAGTGACCAGTCAGAGCTGTAGTTAGTACGAGTATTAGTATAAAAAAATACATAACATTTTTAATCCCTTGATGAAAAGCTTATGTTTCGTATCTCAATCATAGGTATATATTAGCATATCTTTGCTGTTTTTAAGGGATTGACTGGTCCATTTTATAAGTATTAATTAAAAATCCCAAAGATCTTTGCTCATAAAAGAAAGCAATCTCCTATATTTGTTATTAAGTTGACTATTTCCCTAAAGTTTTCAATACCGCATTTTTGACGAATTATTTTAGCCTTATTTTTATTGAAAATTAAACTTTATAACTAATAGAAAAGTTTGAATAATCCCCATAAATAATAATTAAATATAATACTTCCACTATATCTGTCACCTTACAATTAGGGGATTTGAAGCTTGGCCCACTCACCCCCGCCTTTCTTAATGATTTAATCTGAAACTTACCTGTCCCGATTATATATTTAGTACTCTGATAAGACTCTCTTCATCTCTCATTAAATTCCAGTAATCAGTTCCATTTCGGATCGGCTGGGGAGCAGTTTAAATTATATTTCGAGTCTGAATATTAATTTCGCCCGCCTTACAAATCAAACCGGTCTAACTATAATAATTTATAGATCTCAATTCTACTTAAGCGTAATTTTAGTCACTCTAGCTATTCTCCGTAAGTGTTTCCATGTGAAATGTTGACTGTGGCAATATAATAGCCATAATGTAATTTTGAAAATGAGTTTCATACGAGATTATTCTTGATGTATCTGGTTTCGTTGCTGAATACTTTTAAATATAAATAAACTGAATACTCTTTTTGGTGATACTCTCTTGGTGATAAGATGTACAAAGGGATTAACTACAGACAATAAATACACACTATAAATAAACCTTAAAAAGGTTTTGATCTTAAAAGAGATTTAATACTTTCATAATTTAATACTGACTTATCAATAAGCGAATCTAAATCTGGCTGAAAATCATACTTAGTATATGCTAGATTTTGTATCAATTTGTCCACATATTTGTCACAGGTTTTTTCTTCTACCCCACATAATTATCATTGGCATGTTTTGATTATATTTTTGTAGATTTTTTAAATGCTTTTGTGTGCGTCACGAAAAGCAATAACACTATATCGACTGTCGGACGAGAGACGAATATGATCGCAAGGACGAGAGCTTTGCCTTGTGCCATAACAGAATCTGCGAGGACGATAGCCTTTTTTGCTGCACCTACGGAGGCTGCTTGAACAGGACCCTCAGATGCGATAGAAATCCTGATTGTTGGGATGCCAGCGACGAGAATAAGTTTGATCTGATCTGATCGGCGAGGAGCAGAACTTCTGTGACGGCGACACCTGGCGCCACCCGTAGGCCAGGACCGAGCCGCTGGTCTGCAGTTCTGCCATGCCAACGGGAGCTGGTGGTCTTGCTTGAGCTTCACAAGTGCGGCAAGTGGGAGTTGCAGGACAACAAGCGGTCGCCGCCTTGGCTGATGAGCATCTTCCAGCGCGGTCACAAGGCGATCCTGTTGCCGATTATCCTGGTAACGACGGAGGACTGCTTCCAGAACATTACCATCAGTGGTGTGGCCTCCACAGAGCCCGTGCTCTACACAGTGGCCGAGGGCTATCCCCACATGAGATTCTTTTTGGCACACGAGCCGCATCCCTACAAGCTGCATAACGTGGCCTTCATACACAATGTTGGGTAAGTTAAGGAGGATTACTTACTTCTTTGCTGAGGGAATCTTACCCACCAAACTCGCCTTATCCTGCAGTTTCTTCATCCTCTGGAGTTCGGCGTGCGGCTAAGACCCGTGTGTGTCCGAGCCGAGGACACCGATGAATGGTTGCACCACGGAGACTACTCAAAGCAGACACTGGGTGAAGCGATCATCGATGACAGAAGGGCCAAAGGACGCTACGAGCTGAAGGAAGTCATAAACCCCAGGAGAAAGTACCACATCAGTGCGTTCCTCAAGGACATTGTCAGGGACATGGCGGAGACACAGGCGAAGGGGAACATTTAATTCACTTTATTACGGGCTGAGTTCGTGGTTAATCGGAAATCAATTTACATCAACTGAGAGGAACACACATCTACTATTGACAATTATTTAAGTATGCATATCCGGCTATCCAATATTCGAGAACTCGTACTGTAATCGGTTTGTAATCGTTAAACGGTAAAACAATAATCATTTAGCTCGGCTATCTGAATACCCTTAAATGTTTCTATTAATGCGTGTGAGTGTGAGTTGTGGGTCAGAGTTCATTTTGCTATTCACTTACAAGGTAGGTATTCCGTTTTGTTTTCTTTACATTGAGATTGCATTCTGGAGTTAAACACTAGCTATGGGTTAGTTTATATTTAGTTAGAGTTAGATTTCGATTTATATTAGAGTTAAAATTACTTTAGTTAATAATACATTACATTTGATGCTGTCATACTCGTATTTACTCGTATTTAGGTTTAGTTTCTGCCATTTAGTACGAAATTGTATAGGACACATTCAGTTTTCGCTTAGTAACTGCGGTAAAAACGCTCTTTAAAATGTTTGATATCGTTAGCTTTATCCGTATCGTTATCTATATGTTTATCATTATCTTGTTCGGTTTTCTTTTTCGTTTTCGTTAATTTTGATCACTTCAGTCTTTCCAAAAAGTAATACAACATCTCTGTGCGGGCTTTAGTTAAATCCTTGACCGGTTTTTGCAACTGCCAACGTATATGTAATTAGAAAATGTCCTTTCAAAATAGTTTGTCATCTATCGCATAGTTCCGTCTATAGTTTTGAATTTCCTTTATGTTTTTCTCTCGAGAAACTTCTTACAGAAATCTCTCCTGTTAAATACGACACACGTAAACAAATATATATTTATGGAGATTTAATGTAAATTACGTTTTGCCGGTTAGTTTCTTTAGGTTGATGTATATTTATGTACATATATCGGCGTAGTTTGCAGCTTCTGCCAGTGATTCCAGACTGCGAGATCCGTTTGTGCATCGAAAATAAATACGTTATCAATTATATATACATGCCGTCCTAGACGAGGTCCTGGAAAACTAATTTCTGGGTAGGGAAACTCTTGCCGGACGTTATATAAACTTAGGTATGGACGGTGTTAGTCAAATCAGAATACGTATCGTTGGCCCTTTACAGTGTGCTTAATTCCCCTTGAACTCCTTGAACTTAACCGAAACGGAAGGATCCTAGGGCTCTACGACTAACTACAAATTAATACTGTACAGGAATGCACGCCTCGTCTCTGCTTAGATAAATAATGGGGATCGGGGTCGGGGTTAATGCGAAACTTAGAAGTAGGACCCTAGCTACCCCTTCTCCTTGCCCGGACCCACGCTCACGCCCAGGAGGTGCTCGCCGGCCATCAGGCCCGCCGGCTGGTGGGCATAGTTGCGGATCTGGTGCAGCGAGATCAGCTGGTTGGGGAACGCGTTGGCGTTGTTCTGGTTCACGTTCTTGTTCGGGAAGCTGATGGCATCGTAGAGATAGGGCCGCTGGGCCATCGGGTGGTGGCTCAGCGAGTTCAGGTGCGGCGGCATCGAGTTGATCGGCGTGAAGGCCGAGTTGCTGGCGCTCTTGGCGATGGAGGCGGCGTCATAGGGACCCACGGCGCTGGGGGTGGAAACTGGAGAGGAAAATAAATTAGGTAAGGTAACTAAAGCTCTACTGCCGTCGGGAAAACTATTGTAATTATTAGTTTAAAATTATTTGACAAAAAGTGTTCTTAATGATTTAAACTGAATTAAATCCTGGAAACTCTAAGAACCTTAAGAATATGTAATATATACAGATGCCCCTTAAGGATCACTGGGTGGAAACTGGAGAGGAAAATAAATTAGGTAAGGTAACTAAAACTCTCCTGCCGTCGGGAAAATTATTGTAATTAAAAGTTTAAAATTATTCGAGAAAAAGTGTTCTTAATGATTTAAACTCAATTAAATCCTGGAAACTCTAAGAACCTTAAGAATATGCAATACATAGAGATGCCCCTTAAAGATCATCATAGGGACCCACGGCGCTGGGGGTGGAAACTGGAGAGGAAAATAAATTAGGTAAGGTAACTAAAACTCTCCTGCCGTCAGGAAAATTATTGTAATTATTAAATTATAAATTTTGGACAAAAGGTGTTCTTAATTATTTGCACTAAATTAAATCGTGGAAACCCTAAGAACCTTAAGAATATGCAATACATAGAGATGCCCCTTAAAGATCATCATAGGGACCCACGACGCTGGAGGTGGAAACTGGAGAGGAAAATAAATTAGGTAAGGTAACTAAAACTCTCCTGCCGTCGGGGAAATTATTGTAATTATTAACTTAAAATTATTTGACAAAAAGTGTTCTTAGTTATATAGACTGAATTAAATACTGGAAACTCTTAGAACCTTAAGAATATGTAATATATAGAGAGGCCCCCCAAGGATCATCACTCACCTATGTCCTCCCGCACCGGATCCGGCATGCGATGGTGCGGCTGCAGCTCCGGTCCGTGGCCGTTGCTCTGGGCGCTGTTGGGCGCCGTCGGCTGGACGTAGTGCGCCTCCATGCCGTGCTGCGGCGGCGGTTGCTGCTGCTGCGGATGATGGTGCTGTTGCTGCTGCTGCTGTTGTTGCTGCTGCTGTTGCTGCTGTGGCGGGACATGTTGCTGCGGGGGCACTCCGTGCTGCGGATGGTGGTGATGGGCCTGCTGCTGCTGCTGTTGTTGCTGCTGCTGCTGCTGCTGTTGCTGCTGCTGCTGTTGTTGCTGCTGCTGATGCATCACCTCCATGGCATTGGCGGCGGCAGCCGAGTCCGGACTCACCTTGGGCCAGTAGCCATTATCGGTGGGCGCTATGGAGACGGGGGGCAGGCCCAGGCTATTGCGCTGGTGCTGGGCGGCAGCGGCGGACTGGGGATTGGTGGGCGGCGGCTGGGGCGGTCCGTTGGCGGGATTGGCGGCTGCGGCAGCGGCAGCCGCTGCCAGGGCCGCTGCACTGCCCGGAGCAATCGGTGGCCGCTTGTCCGTCCGCTCCGCGTGCTTCTGCATGTGCTTGGTCAGGTAGGTCTCCTGCGTGTAGGACTTGCCGCAGTACTGGCAGATGTGCGTCTTGAGGTGCTTGGACTCCTTGTGCTTGGGGATGTGCTCCAGCAGCGAGGGCTCATCCGAGAAGCACTTGTAGCAGGAGTTGCACTTGAAGGGCTTGTCCGTCTGGTGGCAGCGGGAGTGCGACTGCAGGTTCGAGAGCTGCGAGAAGGCCTTCTGGCAGCCGGGATGCCGGCACTTGTACGGCTTGTCGCCCGTGTGCGTCCGGATGTGCTGCTGCAGGTGCGAGAGCTGCGTGAACTTGCGCTGGCAGATCTCGCAGCGGTACGGCTTGATGCCCAGGTGGATCCGCGTGTGCTGCGACAGATACGACGAGTTGGCGAACGCCTTCGAGCACTGCGTGCACTTGTACGGCTTCGCCTCCCGCATGTGGATCTGCGTGTGCAGCTGCAGGTCCGCCTTCGAGCTGAAGATCTAGGGAGCACATAAGTGGAGGGTTACGTTAGGGGAAGATAAAGAATGAGTTTTTTGGTGGCTAGCTGCTGGTTGAACAGGTAGATTCTTTAGAAAAGCGCGTATTATTCGATTAAACTATAAACTTTGCACTTACATATCGCAACAATAATTTATCCATTTTTTAATTTAATTTTTTTTGTTGCTTGGCTGGTAAAAAGTGCCTGCTTCAATATGAAAGCTTGCTGAGAGTCGTTCTCTTAAATATAAAAATCAAAAAAGGGTGGCTAGCTTTGCAAACTAAACTTTTTCTGTAGGAAACATGTAGTTTCTCGGTCGAAATTAAAAAAATATTTAAATAAAAGTATATATGCTGACTAATAATAATTTCTTGATCAGGTTCTTGTTTCTTGCAGACTCGACTGGCTTAATTAAAATTAAAATTTGTACTAAAAAACACATAAGGATTTTGTCAAAGACCATCAGCATATAAATAATGTATAGTAGCTACTGACATTGCCAATGTACTCATCATTAACGTTTTAGGAGATAGGACTTTACTTTCTAAAACTTATTTTTAGAAAGCTAATTTTTCTAAAATTTTCGTCATAAGATTTATTTTATTTGTAAGTAGCATTATAGCATATTTCCCACGAGTTTTTCGTTCATATATTTTAGTAATAAAACAACTTTCAGAAAAATATTCAGATGAAAGTTGGGCTTTAGGATGTTTTAATAATTTAATTCTAATTCCAAAACCCTATTAGAATTGGGATAAATATATTATCAAATCAAGCCCTTAGCATATGTAAATATGAGAGCAAATTCTGTACGCTTAACAATTAATGTAGAATTTAATTTTAAACAGAGTTTCAGATAAGCCAGGACTAAAAGTCCTTGGTTGGTTTATGTTAACTTAAAGATCTGAGCAGATATATGCAATATAATTTCAGAAGAGATTTCCCTGTCACCTTGGTGTCCTTCACGTCCAGCTGGGACATGTGATGTGGCGAACTGGTGGAGGAGGATATACCGTTCCCGGAACCCGCGGCCGCTGGCACGACCCCAGCGCTGCCAGCCGCCCCAGAGGCCGGATTCTGGGCATTCCGCTCGTTCAGCGTCGCATTCTGCATCCGGATGCCGCCGTTGTCCACGCTGTTGCTGGTCACCACGATGTGCTGGTTGGGATTGGGGTAAATGCGCGACTTGCGGCCTCTGGTGGAGCCTGTGGGTGCGGTTCCGGAGGCGGCAGCGCCGGAGGAGCTGCTGCCGCTGCTGCTGCTGACCACGGCGTCGTTGACATGCTTCTGGCTGCTGCTCACCGGACCGCTGACCACGGTAACAGAGGCGACGCTGCTCTCCAGGTTCGTGATGCTCGGCTTGGGTTCCGGAACGAGATGGTACTGATGCTGCTGCTGCTGCGGATGCGGATGCGGATGCTGTTGCTGTTGCTGATGGTGCGCTGGGTGGGACTGCTGCTGGGGCTGCTGGCTGTAGCTGAGGACGGAGTTCCGCAGGTCGGCCGTGTTGGAGAAGACGCTCAGGGGGCCCAGGGCCACGCGCTCGTTCAGGCTGTTCCGCAGGTGATCGATGGACCGGTGCACGGCGTGCGAGTAGTCCCCGCCGGCGGGCGGGATCTCCCCGATCAGCGGCGAGTTGTGGTGGTAGTCGAGGCCTCCGCCTATCGGCCGGTACTCGATCAGACGGCCCTCCATTTGGCTGCTTAGTAAATCCAATTTGGCTGGCTTTCACGAACTTTTTGATTTTTGCACAGAGTTTAAAGTTATTGGTTTGCTCACTCTCACTTTGATTTGTTCAAGTTCTGGTTATTTTTAAAGTTTTCATACAGATTTTTTATTTATTCCTATTTATATTTAATTAAAAATATTTTATTAACCGAATTCAGAGAATTTTTTACCTTGATAGTGTTTTGAGAATATAGTTTGAGCGGAGTACCGGGCGTATGCGTGATATTTTATGAAACTTTCTTTCTTCCTTTCTTTATGGTCTGAGATTCCTATTTATATTTAATTAAGAATATTTTATTAGTAAAATTCTGACAGCATTTACGCCTGATAGTGTTTTAAAGATTATAGTTTCTTTCATGCTTCCTGTATGATCTGAGACTTATTTTGGATTTGTGGACATTCAGTTTCTCGGAAACTTCTTGAATAAATGTATGCTTTTAGAAACGCGTTTCCTTTGAAGTGACTGTGCCAATAAATTTAACCTGCAAAGCTATTAAGCCCCAAAAATAATAATAAATATAAAGAATAGAGTAATATCGACACCTCTAGAAAAATTATTTAATTTTGATATCTTTGCTGAGATAATTTGATTTGCTAAGAACCTCCTCCAACCAAATATAGTAGTTTAAAGGTATTTTTGATCACTCCCTCTTTGATTTGTTTAAGTTCTAGTTATTTTTGAAGTTTTTATAAAGATTTATTATTTATTCCTATTTATATTTAATAAAGAATATTTATTAACCGAATTCGGAGAGCATTTAAGCCTGATTGTGTCTTGAGGTTATAGTTTGAGAGGAGTACCGGAGGAGTATTTTATTAAACTTTCTTCCTTTTTTTCTGTACGATCTGAGACCTCTTTTGCATTTATTGACATTCGATTTTTCGGAAACTTCTTTAATAAATTTACGTATTGCCTTTGAAGTAACTCTGCCAATTAGATTTACCTGCAAAGCCTTTAAGCCCAAAAAAACAATAATTAAAGTATAAAAAATATAGTAATATCGACCCCTCTAGGTAAATTAGTTAATTCTGATATCCTTGCTGAAATATTTTAATTTTCTAAGAACCCATCTGACCAAAGGATACTCTCCAGGATTCCACACAATCTGGCGTTTAATGAATGCCAAAGCAACAATTTGCGAAATAGAATAAAAGTGTTGCAGCTTCGCTGGCGCTGTGGCGCTTTGTTGACATTTTGCCACAACTGGCAAAGCCAATATTAAATAAAGGGGAATCACATAAACGGAGCTCAGCTGAAAACCTGCGAGACGGGACCGCAAAAACGCTTTGGTCCCGACTGACTGCACCGTCGAGCCGGGACAGCGACTTTTTGT
This sequence comes from Drosophila lacteicornis, assembly GCA_008044355.1. NCBI lineage: Eukaryota > Metazoa > Arthropoda > Insecta > Diptera > Drosophilidae > Drosophila > Drosophila lacteicornis. The sequence goes on from VNKF01011997.1 coordinate 30,841, forward strand.
CTTCGCTTTTGTTGTCCTAAATCTAACGCCATTTTTTACCCGCACAGAGTTCACTTTTTATTTTGCATTTTCAATTGCTACGCCTGTTCACAATTTTTTCCTTATCCCCTAAACGTTTTTGCGCGACAGAAATATTTTTTCCCCCACGATTTTCAGCGCTCTCCGCTTTTCCGTTTTCTGGTTTCTATTTTCTATTTTCTATGCATTTCTCTTTTTGGTCCGACTTCGATTAGATTTTTTCTATATATTTGTATAAATGCCTGGCGCTGGTTTTTCAGTTTTTCAGCTTCCCCACCCAGCTTCACGGGCTTGCTTGATTTTTTTTCGGTTAGACAGTCATTCAGGCGCAGACATGCCGCAGACATCCTGTGGAATTTTCCAGGTGAAAGTCCTCGATGGTATTTTTTGCGCTTCTGCTTTTATTTGTATTTGAAATGCTCCAATTTGAGATTTTCTATTTCTAAACGCGACAAATTATTCATTCATGGTTCGAGCGATTGTTTGCTCTAACGTCCGTGTCAATGTTGCTGTTTTTCATCCAGTTTTTATTAGTTTGTTTAGATTGAAGCTATTTTTTGTTATTTGAATTCGCAGCATTGGCCTTGAATTTGATTTTTGTGGGTTAGATTTTTGTCGTTTCGAAATATGACGAAAAAAAATAGATACATAGATTTGTCAACACTCTGGACGTGTTGACTCTGGGCTTCGATCGAATATTTTGCGGTTTGGCTTTAATTACTGCAAGTGTTAATTCCTGATTAACGAATTATTTATGAAATTGAAATGTAAGAGCTGAGAGGTCTCCGAGATTTAATTGACATGCCAATAATGGCCAGCGGAATGCCAGTGAAATGTGAATTGAATTTAAATGAGGATTCTGCTCGATATCGATGGGGAAAGCCGCTGGCTCGCGAGTCGCTATAATTTATTTTTAATAAAATTGATGGTAATCTGTTGTGTTAAGGTGCCCGTAACTTCTAGCCAAGTGATCTATGGTCATTATGAAATACATTTCTCATTTCCACACAAAAGGATATATGATGTATATAAATCTGTCCCCACATCTGCTCCTGCCGCCAGTCAGGTGGTGTGATTTCTTTTTTTCCCTTACTGGTTAGCTAAATATTGACTGCTTTTTTTCGACACAACCATTTAATTTATATAGAAAGCTGAACAAACATTCTGCATAGGCGTGTACATAAGAGGATTGCACATAATGTAAAGATGGTTCGAAAAAAAAAATAATAAAAAAGTGCACAAAATCACAAACAAAGGGGGGAAAATTAAAAACTGGGGAAATATGATGCTCTGTCTGTGTTTGTATTTGCAATCGGGCTGAGCTTGGGTTTCTTTTTATATGCTGGGACTCGGGGGGCTGGCCGTTTGTGTTAATGCGTAGTTTGGGCTTTTAACTAATTAACATTTAGCGGTTTGGCAATATTTTCGCCCGGCTCTCCAGTCGCATTCCCTCACAGCTGGCGGGGGATGTTATTAATTGAAAATTGTGTAAAAAGTTTTGCGCGCTCTTTTATTATTCATAATTCGCTGTTGTTGTTGCTGTGTGTTTTTGTTGTTTAATTCTGATTAATGCATTTTTCACACCGCTCTTTAGGTTTTTGTATTAACTCGTCCAGAATCACAAAAATATTTCCGCTTTTTCAATGGCGTTTTTTTTTTTAATTTTTCGTTTTTGTCAGTTGATGAAAAATGCATTGCCCGATGTTATGCGATATAATTTGTTCTTTTTGTCCACCTTTTTTACATGACCAGTTTCTTATGCATTTTAATGATATTTAATTTCACATTTTGCCATTGGAGTTTGTTTTGTCTGCCTGTTTGCACTAATCATTAATTAATTTCACATCACTTAAAATATGCAATTAATATTATGTGAGTTTGGCGTAATTAAAAATTATGAGTTCAGCCTTATTAGAAGCCAACGCCCGGGGCTCCGTGCTGTGTTGTTGACGCCGCGCTAGTCTTTGATTAACTGATCGCAGATCCCATGATTTTCTGATTTTCTGATTCTGAACGCACCCAGCCCCAGGCAGGAGGACATCTGTTCCGAATATTACCCCAAAATCTCACTCTGGCGGTGGCCCAAGGATCTTCTCAGCCTATCGGGTTTCGAGGTCCCCGAAAAATCATCATGCTGGACCAGCTCCGAATCAGGTGTTTCGAGCTGCCCAATTAATTTCAGCCTGATTGGAGCAGATCAACTCGAGGCTCGAATCAGTCAAGTCAGGCGGAAAAGTCTTTGGTCATCGAGCTTTTGGAAATGCGGTTATATGTTTAGGAGCTATTGAGAAAGTGGACTCGACAGGTCAGCGGGTTTTCTGACTTTGATTATGAATATCAGTTGGGAACTAGTGACAGACCAGCGAACTTGGAGATCTGAGAATGAAGTCTTTGTTATTTACTGACTCTTGATGATGCGAATGTTACGATTAGGTTTTGAATTTAAATCACTTTTGGACCAATCTTAGGGGATGGTCAAACTGTATTTCCTTTTTAATTAATTTGAATTATTTTTAATACCTTTTAAAAAATGTTTCTATCATTTTTTAAACATAAGAAGTGATATTTTAAGAATTTAAATAAGCCTACGATGTATGATCCAAAAAGCAAAGTACAGAGAGAATTTCTGAATAAAAAATATATAATGAATTAATAATTAAACAAAAGGATACAAAATTCGGCAAATTTAAATTTTTATCACATAAGTATTTGGAATTACAATATTGGGAATTAAATCCTCATATTTCTGTATATAATTTTAGGATAGAAAGTACCTTCTCAAGCAAAGAATCACTATGGACGGCAGTCCACGTAGTGACGATGAGCACCAAGACTGTTGTGCGCAAAGAGACTACTATATACAACCGTAAAATTGAAAATCTGCTACGATAGTCCGATCAGAACCATTTATATCTTGAATCGGCACTTAGCTGAAAAGTTTAAACAGGCAAAACTGGCAGCGTGCCGATTTTGAAACTAAATTAAAAACTTTTTAAATATTTTTGTTTAAATAACTATTAATTGTCACAAAATTTGGTATCAGACATTTTTTGAGTTGAATGTGCCATCGTCCCTTTAATCTCATTAAGAGGAGTTTTTATTTGATTAACTAAGCAAACGAATAAGTGATAATCCGTGCTGATTCCCAAACAAATATTTTTGTAATTGTGAATTTAAAAAATATAGCCGAATTACTAGTTATATTATGCAAATTATGGTAAATTTATTAACTTTTAAATAGAAAACACTTTAATACAAGGCCTGACTCGAGTTGATTTTTAGCGGCTTTTAAAAATTATTTACTAAAGGATTGATCTCTTTTTAAACCTGATATCTATATAATAAAAAAAAATTTACAAATTTAGTACTGAGGTGGTTTATACTACCATTTTTCTGTTCTTTTGAAGTAATTAAAAAATGGTAGGGTTTCTTAGAGAAAATTTGTTAAATAAAGCATTAGCTAAAAGTCTAATACAAATTTATTTTAACAATCTTTAAAAATCTTCTAAAAACTAAACACCTCAAAGTAATGAATTCTGGCTTGGAAATAAACAAAAGAAAGGGAAACCTGTGATTTCTAATAAATAATTCAAGACAAAAAAGGGTCCTTGTGCTCTTGGCGATTAATTTGTTATCCTTGAAGTCGAAGATTTCTTTGACCTAAGCAAAGGGTTCTCTTGATTAAATCGAAAGGCAGAGAAATGTACACCAAGCCGTTAAGAATACTTAATTAATCTGTAGTTTAGATACATGTTTTTAATCAATAACTATTAATGTCTTTCTATTACTAAAATTCATTTAGATTTTGGCATTGAATTGTCTCAATTTTAGATTGTTTTGGCAATCGAATTTGATGCGGGGGAATCCTTTGTTGACACGCAAGTAGCGAGCGTTGCTTTGACCTTGATATTGAACACAAGAAACAGCTGATATGCTGTGCGAGCACACACACACTCTCACTCCGGCGACCGGCGAAGAACATTTATTATTTATATGTAAAGCTCGCAAACACACTTCAGCACACGCACACACACACACACTCGCTGGCTGAGGCAAAACAATGCCAGCTGTGCTTGGCTTTCCTTCCTCGGAGTTTTCCGCACGTGACCAAGAAAAGCCGCGTATCCTTAAGATACTCGTACACCGACACGCACACACATCGACTTTTTTTCTTGGCCAACAATAAATAAACACACACACACACACACCACTCAAGGGGGCAGCCGGAAAGCGTCTAAAAAGCGCGCACACGTACACGTTCCACCGGAAACGGAAGCGGAAACCGAGACCAAGTCAAGAAAAACCCACTGTTGTGTGTGTGGGATTTCTCTGTTATTCTTTTTTTTTTGTTGTGCTGCCTACGAGTATTTTTTACGCTTTCCTTGCGGCTGAGATACTGGTTCTTGCCAGGCGGCGGCGAAGGCGTTTTTCCGAAGACGTTTCTCGTGGTGTTTTTCGTGTTGTTATTTCGCTGACGCCGCTCGGCCAGTGGTATTAGTAGCGGCGGTAGTAGTGTTAGTGTCAGTGTGCGAGGACATCTCAAGGAACATGTTGCGCACGGAGAAAAAACACGGAGCAGACTGAACGGTCTTGGCCAGCGTGCCGCCGTCGAGAGCACGATCCGTCACCAATGTAAAAACTCAACTAAAGCGATGATGAAAAAATCTGAAACAATATATTTTTGGGGGGCGAACCACGCACACACACACAAACACGGGCGGCGACGCAGCATCGACAGGCAGGCAGACAGACAAAGCGCGCACTAACACCACGGCGGCAATTTCAAAACGCAGCGCCCGAGTGGGTCTCTGCCTCTGTGTGAGTGCGGGTGCGGTGTGGGAGGCTGTGGGCCTGGCTTACTAAAGGCCGCCGCCGCCGCCGGCCGACACACACACACACAGAGGCAGAGGCAGGCGGTAACTTCGCAGCAGCAGCGCAAAAAAAAGCACGGCAAACACAACAAAAAACCGAAAAAATATCCAAACGCACACAGGGAAGAGAAGTAAAAAAAGAAAAAAGTTTTCGGTTGCATAGGCGGCGGCGGCGGGCGGCCGGCGTCGCAGTCGGCTGCTCTGCTGGCGCTATTCAAATGCTGCGACGCCGGCAGTGCTGCCACCTGCCAGCAGCAGCAGCAGCAGCAACAACAAAAACAACGACAAAAGCAGCGCCAACATTGACCCAAACTCAAAGTCCTCAAAAAAAATGGAGAAGGGGAAGGGGCACTGAGGCGGTCGAATGGGGGGCTCTAAAAAACGCGGAAAAAAATTGTGTAAAAAAATAAAGGGGAATTTTTGCGCCGGCGACAAACCCACGCACACCAGCACTCAGTATATATGTATACACATACAGTACACACCNAGAGAACTGCAATATTCACTTTTTTCTTGATTTACTCATACCCAAAAGTTCTTACTCAATTCCAATCACTGAACAAAATAAAAGTTCTGAGTGAAATTCAACTCATGCCGATGAATGCATCACTCTCGTTCGGCTCAGTTTTTGATCCGATCTGTTTTGTTCATTTCGGATCATTCGCCGAAACAAAGCGCCGAGTAAAATTCACTTCGTCTTCATTATTCTTGTGGTCGAGTTGGTCGAGTTTGGTGCGTTTCGTTTTCGGCTTGTGCGTGTGTGGATTGTACTACATAGTACAAAAGTATTAAATTAAAATTATGAATTTTTGAGTTTTGTTTAGTTTTAGTTTTTCCTATCAAAGAAGTTTTGTTTTTTGTTTTTACTTACAATATTAGGATTTTTTAGATTTAAAAATAGATGTGTTCCTTATTTGGCATTGCCTTTCA
>VNKF01012005.1:0-11285 GCA_008044355.1 Drosophila lacteicornis
GGGGGGGAACACAACTAAAACTTTAGGTAAACATAAAAAAGACGTTCACAAAATACACAAAAAATATTAAATCGATTTTGTTAAATTCACTAAAAAATTTGTTGAATTTCTTTAATTCTTAATATATACATTTAAAGTAAATACCTTTAACTTTAAAATGCATTTTGAATAAAGAAAATCGGATCACTATATCAAACGTTTGACCACTTTGAAGCGCAATTTTGTTTTGTAAAAATTCTTGCTGCTCTGCAAAAATGTACACATGACCACGCTTTGCATTCTATCTTTGGAAAGTCCCGTTAGATTTCCAGACAAAACCGGCTTGCCATCAAGAAGTTTGACCATTTTAGAGACAATTTGCTTGCAATTTTTTTCTATTCGTTGTTATTACTTTTTTTGATTTTTGGCCTCTGGCGGAACCACACTGCAGTGCAGAGAGTCTTCTTCCTATTCCAATTAGTTTATAAATAGGAACGAGCCAAATCATTCTACTATACCTTATAGCTGCCTTATGAACGATCGGGACAAATTAGCCTGTTTTGGTTGTTTTCAAAGAATTCGGATTAAATTGAAATATATGATCCTTTATTTGTATTTATATTATTACCTGCAAGGGTATCAAAACTTCGGTTTGCCGAAGCTAGCTTTCTTTCTAGTTGTTAAATTTATTATGTTACATATTTTAGGTCTCCATTCTACAAAATTATTGTGCCAACAGGTGACACCGTAAGGTATGAATATGTCGTCTCAAAACTTCTTGCTGAAGAGTATCCAGTAATGCTTGTTGGTAATGTAGGCACAGGAAAAACTCTAACAGCAGTGAGTGTAATGGATTCCTGTGATAAGAATAAATTTTGCGTACTATGCGTTAATATGTCGGCTCAAACCACGGCAGCAGGACTACAAGAATCTATAGAAAATCGCACGGAAAAACGAACGAAAACACAGTTTGTACCTATTGGTGGCAAAAGGATGATTTGTTTTATGGACGATTTTAATATGCCGGCAAAAGACACATACGGATCACAGCCCCCATTAGAGCTAATAAGGCAATGGATTGATTACAAATATTGGTTTAATCGCAAAACACAACAAAAAATATTTGTTCAAAACACATTACTTATGGCTGCCATGGGTCCGCCCGGCGGTGGCAGGCAAACAATTTCAGCTCGAACGCAAAGTCGATTTGTCTTATTAAATTTAACATTTCCCACACAGGAAACAATAGTTCGAATATTCGGAACCATGCTAGGTCAGAAGCTGGATTCTTTTTCTAATGAAGTTCGTGAGATTTGCTTACCTATAACCCTATGTACCATTCAACTGTATACATCTGTAATTGGAAAAATGTTGCCAACCCCGAATAAGTCACACTATCTTTTCAATCTTCGAGATATTTCTAAAGTCTTTCAAGGTCTTTTAAGAAGTTCACATGAACTTCAAAGCAAAAAAAACTTATTCTTACGGTTGTGGATTCACGAGTGCTTCCGAGTATTTTGCGATCGTTTGGTTGATGACGTAGATCAGCTCTGGTTTCTAAACAATGTTAATGACACATTGGGAAAACATTTTGAAGTTACATTTCATGGTCTTTGCCCATCAAAACTCCCACCACTTTTTGGTGACTTTGCACACCCTCAAGGTTTCTATGAAGACCTTCAAATAGATTCTTTAAGAAATTATATGAAAAATCAACTGGAGGAATATAATAATTTTCCAGGGACGACTCGTATGAATCTAGTATTTTTCAAAGAGGCTATTGAGCATATTGTTCGAATTCTCAGAGTGATTTCTCAGCAGCGGGGCCATATTCTGAATATGGGTATTGGTGGATCTGGTCGTCAAGTATTACCAAAATTAGCTGCATTTATATTAGAAATGAGTATTTTTCAAATTGAAGTTACCAAAAAATATAAAACGGGAGATTTAAGAGAAGACCTAAAGAATCTTTACAAAGTTACAGGAATAAAGCAGCGAAAAACAGTTTTTATTTTTAGTAGTGAACAAATAGCAGAATTGGCATTTTTAGAAATAATAAATAATATGTTAAGCACAGGAGAAATAAATCTTTTTAAGTCGGATGAATTCGATGAACTGAAAACTGAACTTGAGCGTTCCGCAAAAAAGGCGGGAATTGTTCTTACAACAGAGGCATTGTATTCGTTTTTTATGCTAAATGTTCGTGATTTTATGCATATAGCTCTTTGCTTTAACCCTATTGGAGAAAATTTTCGCAGTTACATTAGACAGTATCCTGCTTTGTTAAGTTCGACCACTCCTAATTGGTTGAGATTGTGGCCACAGGAAGCTCTATTGGAAGTTGCTGCTCATTTCTTACATGGATTTCAATTAAATGTGGTAGTTCCAGGAAAAGAGGACGAGCAGCACAGAGATAGCTTGGTTATGACAACCGAAAGTATTCTTCAACGTGATATTGCTCTTGCGTGTTCGATTATTCATTCCAGTGTTGCAAAGATGTCAGACCTTATGTTCCTGGAAGTCAAGCGATATAACTACGTAACTTCACCTAATTATTTACAGTTAGTTAGTGGCTTCAAGGAACTGCTGGAAAAAAAAAGGTTAGAAGTATCAACTGCTGCCAACAGATTACGCAATGGCCTTTCAAAAATTGCTGATACACAGGAAAAGGTTACTTTAATGTCTGAGGAGCTAAAAATAAGCTCCGAGCAAGTTAAAATTCTTGCTAGGGAATGTGAAGAGTTTATTACTATGATCGAAATTCAAAAATCGGAGGCGACCGAGCAAAAAGAAAAGGTTGATGCGGAAGCCGTTATTATTAAACGTGAAGAAATAATTTGCCTCGACTTAGCTGCAACAGCTCGGGCGGACCTAGAAGTGGTAATGCCTATGATAGATGCCGCAGTAAAAGCACTAGATGCTTTAAATAAAAAAGATATTTCTGAAGTGAAATCATATGGGCGTCCACCTATGAAAATTGAAAAAGTTATGGAAGCTGTATTAATATTGCTTGGAAAAGAACCAACTTGGGAAAACGCCAAGAAAGTTTTAAGTGAATCAACATTTTTAAACGATTTGAAAAATTTTGATCGTGATCATATTTCTGACAAAACTCTTAAACGAATTGCAATGTATACAAAAAATCCTGAGCTTGAACCAGATAAAGTAGCCGTTGTGTCACTTGCGTGTAAGTCTTTGATGCAATGGATAATGGCAATCGAAAATTATGGAAAGGTTTACCGGATCGTGGCCCCAAAACAGGAAAAATTGGATAATGCTATGAAATCTCTAGAAGAAAAACAAGCCGCATTAGCAGCTGCTAAAAAAAAACTTGAAGAGCTACAAGCAGTCATCGAAGAACTTTACCGTCAACTTAGTGAAAAAACAGATCTACTTAATGAGTTGCGCGCAAAAGAAGAACGCCTCAGAAAACAATTGGAACGTGCAATTATTTTGGTAGAGTCATTATCTGGAGAGCGAGAGCGGTGGATAGAAACAGTGGCTCAGTTAGACCTTGCCTTCGAAAAACTTCCTGGCGACTGTTTGCTCTGTACTGCATTTATGTCTTACTTAGGTGCATTTGATACAAAGTATCGTGAAGAATTGGTTCTAAAGTGGTCATCATTAATTGAAGATCTTTTAATTCCATCAACTTCAGAATTAAAAATAACAAATTTTCTAATCGATGCTGTTTCAATACGTGAGTGGAACATTCAAGGGCTGCCAGCTGACGATTTAAGTACAGAAAACGGAGTTATAGTAACACACGGAAGCCGCTGGCCTCTTATAATTGATCCGCAAATGCAAGCAAATATTTGGATTAAAAATATGGAAGAACGCAGGCAGTTAATGATTATAGATTTTGGGATGATAGATTACTTACGGCAATTAGAACGGGCTATGAAAGAGGGATTGCCAGTATTATTACAAAATGTTGGGGAATATTTAGATCAGGCAATTAATCCGATACTCCGTAAAAGTTTCACGATCCAAAGTGGTGAAAAGCTACTTAAATTTAATGATAAATACATTTCTTATAACGATCAATTTAGATTTTACATTACGACAAAAATTGCAAATCCCCACTATCCCCCTGAAATCTCATCAAAGACTACAATTGTAAACTTTGCTTTAAAACAGGATGGACTGGAAGCCCAACTTCTAGGTATAATTGTTTGCAAGGAAAAGCCAGCACTTGAAGAACAAAAGGACGAATTAGTCATGACAATAGCTCGAAACAAACGAACTCTTATTGACCTTGATAATGAAATTCTTCGCTTACTTAACGAGAGTCGGGGATCTTTATTGGACGACGATGAACTGTTTTCTACTCTTCAGAAGTCACGACAAACCTCAGTATTAGTTAAGGAGTCTCTAAGCATTGCAGAAATCACTGAAGTGGAAATTGACGCAGCACGTCAGGAATATAAACCAGCATCTGAAAGAGCAGCCATTCTCTTTTTTGTTTTAATGGACATGTCTAAAATAGATCCAATGTATGTATTTTCGTTGGCAGCATATATTTTATTATTTACGCAGTCCATAGAACGTAGTCCTCGCAACCAACTTGTTCATGAGCGAATTCAAAATATCAATGATTACCATACCTACTCAGTTTATAGAAATACTTGCCGTGGCTTATTTGAGCGGCACAAGCTACTATTTTCAATACATATGACTGCGAAAATTCTTGCAAATGCTGGAAAACTTGTGGAAGAAGAGTATGATTTTATTTTAAAAGGCGGAATAGTTTTAGATAAACAAGGACAGGCTCCTAATCCAGCACCATGTAAGGATTACAAAATGTTTTAAATTAAAAAGATATGTGCCTTAACTTTTACAAATCTAGGGTGGATAAATGAACAAAACTGGGATAATATTACTGAGCTAGATAAAGTCGCAGGGTTTCATGGTATAATAGATTCTTTTGAACAAAATTTCAAGGCTTGGAATGGTAGTTGTAAATATATAAGTTTCATAACCTTGTTTGTAAATATCTTAACTTACAGGTTGGTATGCCACTACTTTTCCAGAACAAGAAGACCTTGTTGGCGAATGGAATGATAAATTGACAGATTTTCAGAAAATTTGCGTTATGCGCTCATTAAGACCAGATCGAATATCATTTTGTATGACTCAATTTATTATCACTAAGCTTGGGCCTCGGTATGTTGATCCACCCGTTCTTGATCTCAAGGCTACTTTCGAAGAATCCATTTCGCAGACTCCACTTATATTTGTGTTATCACCGGGAGTTGATCCTGCCCAATCCCTTATAACATTGTCTGAATCTGTTAAAATGGCCCAACGTATGTATTCACTCAGTTTGGGGCAAGGACAAGCTCCTGTGGCAACAAAGTTAATTATGGATGGCATTAGAGATGGCAATTGGATATTTTTAGCAAATTGTCATTTATCTTTAAGTTGGATGCCTACTCTGGACAAGATGATTAATACAATGCAGTCTATGAAATTACACAAAAAATTTCGTTTATGGCTCAGCTCAAGCCCTCATCCGGATTTTCCTATATCGATATTACAAACGAGTATTAAAATGACGACAGAACCACCTCGCGGAATTAAGTCAAATATGAAACGCTTATATAATAATATAAATGAAGTTAATATGGAAATTTGCAGTGATCCAAGCAAGTATAAAAAATTACTGTTCGCCTTGTGTTTTTTTCACACCATTTTACTTGAGCGTAAAAAATTTTTACAACTTGGTTGGAATGTAATTTACAGCTTTAACGATTCCGATTTTGAAGTTTCAGAAATATTATTATTATTATATTTAAACGAGTATGAAGAAACTCCATGGGGTGCGTTAAAGTATCTTATAGCAGGTGTTAATTATGGTGGACACGTCACCGACGACTGGGATCGGCGCCTTTTAACAACTTATATAAATATATTCTACTGTGATCAAGCAATACAGACTAGAAAATTTAGGTGAGAAGTCGTAAAGACATAAATCAATTTAACTAAATGAAATATTTTATTTTTATTACCTAAAGATTGTCATCTCTCACTAATTATTTTATTCCCGATGATGGTGATGTGCAATCTTACCTGGATCAAATACAAATGTTTCCTAATTTTGATAAGCCTGAAGCATTCGGACAACATTCTAATGCTGATATAGCTTCCCTAATAGGTGAATCCCGCATGTTGTTTGAGACACTGCTATCAATGCAGGTACAGACGTCAGGATCAGGAGCCAGTGAAAATACTGAAAAAAAAGTTTCGGACCTGGCAAAGGAAATATTGCTGAGTACACCAGATGAGATAAATTATGAACAGACCGCCAAAATTATAGGTATTAATCGGACTCCGTTGGAGGTTGTTTTGCTTCAAGAAATTGAGCGATACAATAAACTTGTTGTTGAAATGAGTTCTCATTTGCGGGACTTGCGTCGTGGAATACAGGGATTAGTGGTTATGAGCTCTGATTTAGAGGATATTTTCATGGCTGTTTCTGAAGGTCGTGTACCATTACAATGGCTGAAAGGTAAGTATATGCTTTAGTAAGCACTCCCAGGAAAATAATATATTTATTTTAGCTTATAGTTCCCTTAAGCCATTAGCTGCATGGGCCCGTGACTTAAGCCTTCAAGTAGCACACTTCAATTCTTAGGCGAAAACACTGCGTTCGCCAACATTATTTTGGCTAGCGGCCTATACTTTCCCAACTGGATTCGTTACTGCAGTATTGCAAACTTCAGCTCGAACTACCAAGACACCAATCGATGAATTGTCTTGGGAGTTTTATGTATTTGTTGAAGAAGATGCTGCCGCAGCTCGAATAATTCGAGAAGGAGGCGGAGTTTATATACGTAGTTTATTTTTAGAGGGCGCCGGGTGGCTGCGTAAAAATCAATGCCTTCAAGATCCGCTTCCAATGGAACTTATTTGCCCGTTACCTGTTATACACTTTAAGCCAGTAGAAAATCTTAAAAAGCGCTCTCGAGGTGTTTATCAGTGCCCAGCTTATTATTACCCTATTCGTTCAAGCTCATTTGTCATAGCTGTTGATTTAAAATCTGGTACTGAGAAATCTGAGCATTGGATAAAACGGAGCACAGCAATTTTGCTAAGCCTAGCAAATTAATAAAAAAATATTTTTTCAATTTTAAACTAAAATGATTTATATTCTTTTTAAGCATATAGACGGGAAATACAGATCTAAAAGGGATTTGATGTAATAAGTACATAAAAATGTTTATATATATAAATTTAATGCGAGTGTACAAGAAAATACTTGAATTTTGAAAAATGAAAGATGGGAAATATATGCGGTGCTTACAAACATCTGGTCAAAATTATAATACCCTCTCCAAGGGTATAACGAGAGAGGAAGCTAACTTCCGTAAACCGAAGTTGGTATACCCTTGCAGTCTGCAATTGGATCATTGAAAATCGAACCATTTTAGTAATGTTGAAAAAATATCGAATTTTGTAAATTTTACATTTTACATGTAGAATTTTACATTTTACATGTAGAATTTTACATTATCGTATAAATTGACCGATCGCTTCTATAGCAGCTATATGATATAGTTGTCCGATCTTAAAAAACTGAAAACCATAATTCTAGAACCATAAAAAACTTATGTATCTCAAAATTTATAGAAATACGTTTAAAAACAGAGAAGTTTAATTTGATACCCTTGCAGAGGGTATTATAATTTTGACCAGATGTTTGCAACGCAGTGAAGGAGGCATCTCCAACCCCATAAAGTATATATATTCTTGATCAGCATCACCAGCCGAGTCGATCTAGCCATGTCTGTCTGTCTGTCCGTCCGTCTGTCGGTTTCTACGCGAACTAGTCTCTCAGTTTTTGAGCTATCGAGCTGAAATTTTCAGCATAGTCTTATTTCTTTAGCACGCAGTATATGTGTCGGAACGACCGAAATCGGATTACTATATCCTATAGCTGCCATAGGAATGATGGCGAAATTAATGTAAACAAATTTTAACTTCTCTGTTTTTCAACGTATTTCTATAAATTTAAAGATAGAAGTTTTTTATGGTTCTAGAATTACGGTTTTAATTTGATTAAGATCGGACCACTATATCATATAGCTGGCATAGAAGCGATCGGTCAATTTATATGAAAATGTAAAATTCTACATGAAAAATGTAAAGTATACAAAATTCTATATTTTTTCAACATTACTAAAATGGTTCGATTTTCAATGATCCAATTACAGACTGCGAGGGTATACCAACTTCGGTTTACCGAAGTTAGCTTTCTTTCTCGTTTTTTTATAATTTCTTGCTTACGCTCTTTCTGTTCTGCACTTTTAGCGTCAGTCGATCGCTTTTCTATTTCACACACTTGCTTGTGCATCTCTCTATAATAATAAAAAAGCGTCAGTTTCACTCCGAGCTTCAAAGAGTAAAGACGTGCGACCTATTCAATCCCCAAGCGACAGCTTATCAGCAAATAATCTATAATTAGATCATTCAATTCGCGACTTATCTGTGCAAATCGGTAAAAAACAACAAACACAAAGAATAAGCGAACCGAACTAATACTCTAGGGCCCGAGCCCAACGATACCACGATGTCTCGACCACCCGACCGACCTCTGACAACGATCAACACGATAACCAATGAAGCAAAATACATAATAATCAGTAGAACTGACAAAAAAACATTTGATAACATCAACCCATTTATAATAAAAAAAGTGGTAGACTTCACCTGTAATGGAACAGTCGATACTTGCAAAAAAACAAGAGCAGGAACCCTCCTCATTAAAACAAAAAACACTCTACAAGCCCAGAAATTACTTAAATTAAAAAAATTTCATGACTACCCAGTTAATGTCGAAGAACACAAAACACTCAATACCTCTAAAGGTGTCATCTACTCAAACGACTTATGGAACATAGACGAAAGAGAAATCTTAGAAGAATTAAAGCCACAAAATGTGATAGAAGTCCGAAAAATCCTAAAAAAGAACAACAACGAAACAACTGAAACTGGCTTAATCATTCTGACATTCTCCACAATTAACTTACCTGAAAAGTTATGGATAGGTTACGAAGTCGTCCAAGTACGCCCATACATTCCACACCCAATGAGATGCTTCAACTGTCTAAGATTTGGGCACCCCACGTTCTTTTGCAAAAGCGAACAAATTTGCACCAACTGCTCCGAAAAAAAACACACGGATGATAATAATTTATGCACCAACATAAAAACATGCATCAACTGCAAATACGAAGACGACGAAATTAAACACCATAACGCAATGGACAAATCCTGCCCGGCCTTCATCAAACAAAAAGAACTGACTGCCATAAAAACACTTCAAAAAGTCGATCACAAAACAGCCCGCTACATCTACAACACTCGCCACATCCACCCACCGACCCCCTTCTCTCTGAAAGCCGCACTGCCATCACAAAAACCATCTACAAAAGAAACAACAACACATACTACTAAAGCTTCAAATACTAACTCATCAACACCGATCAACACTACCAGGCAAATCATAATCTACGACAGCTCCCCAGAAGAAGCCATAGACACCACTGCATCAACATCTTTACACTCCACTCGCTCCAAAATCTCTGACGAACTAAAACTAAAAATATACACAGCTAAGTCCAATAAACTAGGAATTCCCTTGAAATCAAAAGAAAAAAACATCCAAAAGACTAAAACCGAAAATAAAAATAATAAAAAAATATCAGAACTAATGAGTACCGACGAGGAACTTGACCTATAATAGTATTAATTAAATAATCTAACTTTAAGTAAATTTTCCTTATGCTAAATATATTACAACTTAACATTAATGGTTACCTCAATAATTACAATTACCTACAAATACTCATAAAAAACAAATACCCCAAAATCATATCTATCCAAGATACACACCTCCATTCTACCAACAATATCCCGATCCCAATTAACTTCACTCTTTATCACACAAATAACTCTAACAACCCCTATGGCGGAGTAGCACTTTTGCTTCACAATTCCCTACAACAACAACAAACTCCAATTAGTAACATTAGTTTTGATTCAATAGCCGTAACTGTAAACTCTAAAATCAAATTTACCATAATTTCTAGCTACATACCACCAAACAAAAAATTTACTTTACAAAATTTGCATGACACTTACAACTTTATCGACACTCCACTCTTAATAACAGGCGACTTTAACAGCTGGCACCAAAGCTGGGGCTCGCAAAACAATAACCCAAGGGGCAACATACTATTCAAATTCATAAACCAGTCCGTATTAAACACACTTAATGACGGCTCCCCCACCCACTTCACTACACACCACACATACACCCACATCGATCTCTCGATCGCTTCTCCGGAAATAAAACTTCACTCCAAATGGTCAATTGACAGTCACCTCTCAGGAAGCGACCACTTCCCGATCTCGATTGTACTTTTTGAAAACGAAACAATTGACTCCCCCATAACCAAGCCAAAATTTAATATAGACAAAGCTGATTGGCCCCTATACCAATCAGTAGTCAAACAATTCTCCAACAACAGACCTCCCAGCTCACAAATAAACAAAGAAGCAGCCAACCTCTGCTCTATAATACGACACAGCGCGCACCTTTCTATTCCGCAATACCACCCAAAAACATCCAAGCAGGTCCCTTGGTGGGACAATGAGCTTAAAACATTAAAAAACAACAAAAGAAAAGCCTGGCAAACCATGTGCCAAAATATAAACACAGCAAATATTATTACATATAAAAGAGCGAACGCCAAACTAAAACGAGAAATAAAATTAAAAAAACGCAAAGCTTTATATGAATTTACCTCCGACATAAATTCACAAACCCCAATACCAATATTATGGAAAAAAATCAATCGATTCTGTGGCCTCAAAACCCACTTACAAATTCACTGTCTTGCCAACCCCTGCAACCCATCTCAAACCTATACAAAACCTCAAGATATCTCTAAAGCATTATGCGAACAGTGGTCAAACTCTTCATTAAACAATAATTTTCACGCCATATTTAGATCACACAAAGAAAACATAAACTTCAATATTACTCACGACACAACCCCCCTTACCCTACCATTGGAATCTGAAATATCTATCCTAGAACTAAGAAGCGCTATCAATCAACTCAAAGGTAAAACTCCAGGTAGAGACCGTATAAGCTATCAAATGATAAAGAACCTACCAGATATAGCCATGCATAGACTACTCAACTTCTATAACAACATCTTCAACACATACATTCCACAACAGTTCAAAGTAAGCATAATAACACCCATATTAAAACCCGCCTCAGACAAAACAGC
>VNKF01012009.1:0-28098 GCA_008044355.1 Drosophila lacteicornis
AGGTGCTGGTTTAAAAACTCTGAACCTCTTACCACAAGGGGGAAAGTTACAGAGTGCCCCGAAGGGCCAAAATGAAAAGAACGCCCAATAAAGGGACGTCTTTCTTTCTTGAGTTGATATTCAAAACTCAATCTTTATTTAAAAGTCCGCGTTTAGGTAGCGGTCTTGAGATTCTTAAAACTAGTCTTATCGCTAGACCAACGCAGTGGTTTGTTTAACCCTTACATGGGAAAAATTCTTGAGTGCGATGGGAAAGACACAGCTACCCCGCACTTATCTCTGAAGATATTTTTGTGACTCACGCAGGAGCTCAGATTACATATTCGTCAAGATTACATTTTTGTCTGTGCTAGGCTCAAGTGGCCGCTGTTTAGAGATACGCGCACATGCGCTCAAGCAGATCACAGCTGCATCGATTTGTTACAGATACATACTTGTATATGTATATATTTATATAAAAGTGTTCATGTTTGAACACAATCTATAATTTTTCTTTGTGTAATCCTACTATTTTTCCAGCTGCCGGCGCTGCTTATGCAATCTGCGCAAGATGTGCGGCTCATCATCGAGCCGGCCTGCAAGTACATGGGTTAACATTTAACCCACATCCCGCTGATGGCTATTCCTGGTCCATTGGCCCCCGGAGGGATGACCTTCCCCCATCTCCCAGCCGGAATGTGTCCAAATTTGTTTGGAGTTAATTGGGCGACACGCCCACCAAGCCAAGCAGCCACAACAAATGGTTGCAGTTAATTAAATTTAAGCATAAGCCAAAAAAAAAAAACCCTGCGAGCGCAGCTACAAATAGCATCAACAGCGTTACCAATTCATTGCAGTAATAAATTGACCCACTTTCGAATCTGCAACCTGACCCAACTACAACATCATGGCAATGTAGAAAAACAAGCAGCGAAAAAAATAAAATATATAAACCTACAAAGCCCCAAAAACAAACTTAGCTGTAAAATCGACAAGCGCCAAACAACAACAAACTCAAAAAAAAACAACCAGCCAGCAGCCAGTAAGCAAAGCAACAAAACAAACTCAACACTTTAGTGCAACAGTTTAGTGTCAGGCAAAACGAATGACTTAAGAAACGAACGCGAGCGCCCGACGACAGTTGTCCCTCGCCCAACCCTTCCCCTCTCTCCCTCTCTCTCTCTCTCTCTCTCTGGGGGTCTGTCAGCCTGTCTGCACGTGAGCCGTCATCAGAGATGTCGACTGCTATTGTAATCCGAAAATAACTTTGAAATTTGCATGCTTATTTCCATAATTTATAAAAGCCATTTTATATTGAATTTATACGAAGTTCGTTCTTAATTTATTCCTTAAGTTCTGACGTAAAAAGGGAACCCACGTTTAATTATTTGTTTAGTTCGAGATTTGGGGATTAGCATCGCCAGACAAATCGGTTTAGCTATATCCGTTTCTAAATTTGTTTGTATGAGCAGGAGCTAGGAAGATCTCTGAGACTATAAAAGCTAAAGCGAAGCCAAATTTTGTAACATTATTTTTTATAGGTTGCAAGCAGATGTAGTTTATGTTAAAATCTAACTACCGACCAAAAAAATCATACAAAACATTTTAACGTTTTTAAAGCCTTTGTCGATTTCTGCAATAGATATAAATATAACAAATATAATATAAAATAAATACAAACTAAAAAAAAACTTCGTTTTCTAAAAAAAATAGCAAATTTGGATGATAAACCTGGATATTATTACAGAGTAGATCTACAGTATCTATCTCGCTTGCACTCTGTCTTACTCAAATGGTTGGACGCCTCGCTTAAGCCTCAAGTCGTGGTTTAAGACTCGACTGAAGGTACCCAAATTTAAACTTATTTTTAGTTTGTAAACTTTATATATTATTTATTATTTTTATAATAATTATATATTATTTTATAAAAATATTTGTATTAATATTTATTATTTTAGAAGTCCTGAGAAAGTATTCAACAATTTGCACAGTTCTTAAGAATCTAAATATACTTGAAAACAGAGTTATTCATACTTGTTCATATTAAATATTATAACCACTTTATATATTAAAAAATTCCTTTTTTTGTTTATAATAATTATATAGTTATTTAATAATATTATTTGTATAAATATTTAATATTTTAAAAGTCCTAAAACCTTATTCAACAACTTGCGTCGTTCTTAATAGTCTAAATATACTTGAAATCCCATTAACTTACAGAGTTCTTCATACTTATAGTTATTAAATATTAAAACCACTTTATATATAGAAAAATTCCTTTTCAAATACCTGCCAGCCGCTGAAGTGGAACCCAGGTTTCGCTCTTTTTGCGCTGTAAAATGGCCAAATTCGCCACTCTGTTGCTCGGCTTTAGGCCAAATGCATTTGCAGCAGGCGCATGTGGGTCTGTGCTCTTCTCGAAAAAAACCCAAGAAAATTAGTCTGAATTGGAATTTGAGTGGTTTAGTTAGTGGTAGTGGCGGCGCAGTAGCCAAGAGGGCGGGCAGTTGCAGTTCAACTTCAGCTTTTGAGCGGCAATTGTTTGCCATCACCCAAGGTACCCCCAAGTGGGGGAATTGGGTAATTGACTTTATTGGCTGCTGCAGTGTTTTTCTTTTGGTTTTTTTCTGTTTTTTTGTTTGAAGCTGCTTAGGTAAATTGCAATACACTGCACGGCTCCACGGCAGACAGATTAGTTGCGGAAACGAGCTTGATTGGGCAAGTGTGGATAGAATTGGAGTAGCATTCGGCGAAAGGCAGGCAGACTGGGCTAAATTGTGGGTGGAATGGAGGTGAATAGGCTGGGTTGTGGCTTCAATTTGATTAAATTGGGTGATTTATTTAGGAGTTTTTCTAAAAAAAAAAAACATCTTGTCACGTTTAAAATGTATGGAAAAGGGTAATTTAACTTATTATATTTGGTAAATGAGGGGATTTTTGACACTTAATGAGTTTTAAAATATTTAAAAGTAATTTAAGAGTTTTTAAAATAGTTTGAACGTCTTAGAAAGTTAAATAAATAAAAAAATTATTATAATCTATTCATTGAAGCTTCCTATTTTATTTAAAAAATGAATATAATCTTAAAAAAATTATATTTTCCCAGCTTAGCAAGTAACTGCTTAATTATCCTCAAATATATTTTCAAAAGTCCATTGTGATTTTAACAACAAGATAAGTTTAAAAACCAATTAATAAATGAGGTGATTTTTGACACTAAATAAGTTTTGAAATATTTAATAATAACTTAAAGGTGTTAAATATATTTTGAAGGTCTTAAAAGTTAAATAATAAAGTGTTTTATTACGCTTTTACAGATACAATTTAATTATAATCTATTCACAGAAGCTTCCTCCTTTTTTTTTTTGAAATATTTAATAATAATTTAAAAGTGTTAAAAATATTTTGAAGATCTTAAAAGTTAAATAAAAGAGTGTTTTATTACGCTTTTACATATAAAATTTTATTATAATCTATTCACAGAAGCTTCCTAATTTATTTTAAAAATTAATATAATCTTAATAAAGTTTCTTCAGCTTAGTTCCAATTTATTTTAAAAAATCCATTGTGATTTTAACAACAAGATAAGTTCAAAAACTAATTAACTTGAACCAATTGGTTCACTGCCAAAATCTCCCGATTAAAAGCGTGAAAAAGACAAGACCCTCTAAGAGATTGCAGAGCAATCGACCGGCGTCTTGAACGGATTACGATCTCACAGATATATTCTGTCTAAGCTAACAATCTCTTGGCCACTCCGCCGCCACTCAGCCACTCAGCCACTTGTCCAGTTTGAGCCCAGTCCGAGCTGAGTCTAAGCCAGGCTGAGACAAGATCCAGTGAGGCGGTCAGTTGGATTTCATGCTCTAGATAATAACATGCAGTTAGTGCGAGAGAGTGCTTTGAATGCAAAAGCATTTTGGGCTGCTTGGCAACAAAAAAAAATAAATATATATATATATTAAAAACTTGATATTTTATTGACTTTCAACATTGAACGGAGGAATGGAATCCACACGATTTAATACCCCGAGTGGATTTGAAAAGCAATTCAAATGCGAGTCAGCCGTTAGTAATCCCAGCCCCCAACTGCCATTGTCTGCAAGGTGTTAAATATTTGTTGTATAATCCCCGCTCTACACAAAAAAAAAGTAAAAAATACAACTTAAAAATCGATTAACATCAGCGTAATTATGGACATAATTTCGGGTGATCAAGTGTGGCAACAACAAGCGGAGCAAATGAAAGCGTTAAATGTCAAGAAATTAGCGCAGATATATATATATCAGTAAAACAGCAAAAATATTTAAAATTTAAAATATAAAAACACTTAAATACTTTAAATACCAGTGATCAAAGACAACCTTGAACTTGAAGCTCGGTCCTAACTTTCACTTTTTGACTTTTACAGATCTTCTGAAGGGTTTCTTGCATTGGAATTTCTTGTATTTTTCTGTCTGGTTTCTTGTCTTTTTGGGGAGAAGGCAAACCAGGTGAGTTAACGCCTCGGATCGCCGACATTTCTGGGCATAGTGCGTGTTGTGTTGGCCCGGCAAGGTCAACACCTTTCCTTTTCCTTTTCGGGTTTTACGAGTATATTTATTGGAAATGAGCCAACTCGCGGAGCACTCGACTTTAATTGACCAAGTGCAGGCGGGATATTGCGCATATGTATATTGCCACTTGTTAATTAAAATATTTGAAATAATTATATAAGCAAAGTCTGCTAATTACTCCCGGCCGCCAATCGCAGACACACAAGTGGGAGAGATATCCAATCGAATGACAAAACGCTGGGCGCCATGATTAATTACCAACTCTATTTGTTGGCTCAGTTAGTGGGTCTTTTAATCACACACTTAATGGGTACTTAAAACCAGTCTGTTTGTGAGCTATTTTATTATTTTGAGAAATACATAAATAGCCTTTGGTGGGAATTTACTCAATAAGACTTTATAAATAAGCTTTTGCTTAGAGGAGCCTTAAAAAACAGGAAATAAAATTTTAAATGGTATATTATAAAAGATTATAATGCCAAGATATATTTGTTATTTATAATATTATTATAATCAAAGATTTTAATACAAAAGTATATTTATTTGTATACTTATAATATAAACATTTATCATATTTTTAACAGAGTTTTTTTTTATTTGAGTAAAAATGTTACTTATCCATTAAATAAACATTTGTTTAAAGGGAAATAATACGTTTACATTCCTAATACATACGAAATAGATTTTAAATTTAATTACTGCTAAATTATAATGAACAAGGACTTAAAATTAAATTTAATAAAAAACTCCTAGGTAAATCAAAATTAAATCTTACAGAATAATTACATTTATGCTTTTATTAAAGATTTTTAGCAAATAAAAAATCATACGGAATTCATTTAATTCCCTTAATTATTATATTTCCCAATCAATTATATGAAATATATTTTAGAGAAATTAAATTGAAGCTATAAAAATTAATTAGAATCATAAAAATGTCATCCCATGAAAATTCTATTCCCTAGCTTAATCAAAGACCTGCCAATCCTGATACATTATTTTCGCTTTATCAGCTTCAGTCTGATGATGGTCAATCAACTAGGTGCTCAATCGGTCATTTAATGAGCCCATCAATCAGTCAGCCAGCGACAGATCTTGGCTCTTTGAAGGTTTTTGGCTGTGGCTCTGACTGGTGTAGATAGATATCAATGGCTGCCGTTGCACCTTTAATTAATCCAGTTTTAATGGATCGTCTTGCCTAAATTAGTTTGACATTTAAGCGAAAAGAGTTTCGCATCAAACGGCCGAATTTCGTGTCGGTATCATTGGATGCGGTGGTGGTATCGGTATCCGAATCGTTCGTAGCTGGTCATAAATTCGTTGTTCGCGCTCATCATAAATTGCTTTTTAAAGCCAAAAGACCAAAAAACCAACGGCAAATGTGAAAAGAGCAGCGTGCGATGCCTTTGGCATTCAAATGACCAGCTCAGAGCTCAGCTGACTGGCTGACTGGCGGCTGAGTTGGCCAAAAAGCCCAAGATTTTTAACCCACACCCAGAAAAAAAATTGTATTTAAATTTAAAGGAATTAAATGAGATTCTGAGTACCTTAACACTGGTTTGATTTATAATTTTAGAAAAATGATCTAAGATTTGACAGACTTTTAATTAATATTTAGTCTTCAAAATAATTCACACATTCCTTTCAGAAAATATATACGTAATATTAAAGCTTTACTTTATTAAACAATAAATATGTGGAACGTTCTATTCCACAAAAATTATTTTTAAGCCATTAAAACTAGCTCGTTTATTATTTAAATTAATTTGCAACCAAATTAAGTCAGGGTTTTACATTCAATAAATATTTATGAATATTTCTTAATCTGTAAATTCCATTAAAAAATCTTAGGTAAATTCCCAAGTAATTCCCAGAATTATCTGCATCTTTTTTTTCGTGGTGCACTCTCCGGTTAACCAGTTACCAGTTGGAGCGGGCGGTCTCCAAATCAGACGTGTTTGATGAACTTGACGCGGAGTTAACAGCCAAATCAAAAACAAAAATAAAACACCACACCAAAAAACCGAAATTAAAAGGAAACACTCGCAAGAAGATTCCCAAATAAAAACAAAAAATAAAACTGCTCACACACTCTGAAATGCCGTGAAAAAAGAGAAGTGAATAAAACTAAAAGTTGTTCTCATGCTAATTTGATTTTATACATTTTTGTGGCTTTTGCTCGCCTTTATTTTATTTAAATTATGTTAATTAAAAACGAGAAAGGAAGGACGGCGGAGGTGGACACGACGAGACCCAGAATACACTTAAATGACCATAAAAAAGATAGCATAACTTGCAATCAAGGAAGAGTGTGTTTTATATTTGAATTCCATTAAATTCAAACTATCCTTGGTGGCTACCTATATAGAGTTTTATTTTAGGTGATTTGGAAATTTGTTTATCATATATTTTAGGTTATGTCTGGTTGGAAAGTGAATAATTAATTAAACCTAACTAAAATAAATAAATAACTGAATATAAAATAGGCTATAGATAATATTCTTTTGGGAAAAATATGTTTTATATTAATTTGAGATGAATTTATATATGTTGCTTTAGATTTTTAATCTATTAAGGTTCAGAAAAGTATAATGTCGATTGTTATAACCGTATATTTTTTTAATTTAGTTATTAATCAATATAAATCTTAATTTTTACTGCAAGAATTATTTTGTTTCTTTTTAAACAACCCCAAAAATATGTATTCCATTTTTCAAAGGCTTTACTTAAGTAAATTTATATAAATATTAAGTTCACGTTTATTTAATGATTAACAAGTATACATAACGCCTTTATTGTTGTCTCTAAAAACTTCTTAAATAACAAAAATACCCCAAGAAAGAGTACAGAATGAGCTGCTGAACATTAAACCCCATCCAGACCTGCGTCAGATACTCGGCAGATAGAACTAGTTAATCAGCAGATTCGCCTATTTGCCTAGCCATGAACTTACCCACGAAGAGTCTGAATTTTCAATGAACCGTGTGTGTGCTTAAAATGATAAAACCCAACTCGAATCTCGGAACTTGAAGCTGTTGATCTCTGGGAAAGGTGGGCCAGAGTGCCAGAGTGGAACCAGTTGGCACTACTGAACCAGCGAGTAATACACCACACCTGGCTCCTCGGCTCAACCTACCTCAATGGTGGCCAGCAGCCAGCAGCTCTTTGGCTTCGATTGCCAATGCAGCGGATGTATCTTTGTATCTCTGAGATACTGCTACGCTCCTGAGCTGAGCTTGATCCGCGTATAAAACCAATTTGAGCGGCGGCCAGCGAACCAGTTGAGCGCTGACTTTGCAAACGTTTTCACGACCGTCTCCGTCTTCGATCGGGGTTCCAGGCTAAAAGCAAAACGTACCTACTACACTCTAAAGAAAAACTGTGGATTATTTTGTGGAGCATTTAAAGCGGAATATTCTATATACTTTGAATAAAGATAGCCCAAGAAATTAACTGACTTTGCTCTTTCTGAATCTTTGTCAAAACAAAAGTGTCATAAATTTAGAAAAAGCTTTGATTTAGTTCCAGCATGTTAAAAAATAAATATAAAATCTATTAAATCTATTAAACTCTAAACAAATAATAAGAAAAGAAAAAATGAAATTTGGTTTAAGGGCTGGTAACTTACCTTTAAAAATTACAAGAAAGGAAAGTAGCTTTTAGA
The DNA here is from genome assembly GCA_008044355.1 of Drosophila lacteicornis. Lineage (NCBI taxonomy): Eukaryota > Metazoa > Arthropoda > Insecta > Diptera > Drosophilidae > Drosophila > Drosophila lacteicornis. Next base: position 8,203 of record VNKF01012009.1, read on the forward strand.
ACCATTGAAAAACATTTCTAAGATTTTAAATGAACTTTAATTCCAACAAGCAATAAGCAAAATTACTAAGAAAGATTTTAACTAAAAAAAAAGATTTTATTAACATAAAGCAATATTTCTCTAGAAAGTAAAGCAAACTTCTTTAATTCAAAAACATTTTTAAATTTCCGTTCCAAGTTCTAAAAAATAGTTATTTCTTCATATTTAACATACAATTTGTATAGCAAATACCTGTAATTAAATGGCTTTCCTTATTCCCAGTGTATACCGTAAGCTAACGAGGCCAACACCAAATGCATTGGCCAAAAAGCGATACGGCAAACAAAACGGCAGTAAATCCAAAGAAAACAAAAAAAAAACACTTTTCATTTCGCGCCTGTGTCTTTTCGGCTTTGCTTTTTTCTCTGTTTTTCTCGGTTTTGTGTTTTGAGTTTGCTGCCTTTGTTTGGCTGTGTTTGGCTCCGATTTTTTCTGGCTTTTTAGCCGTCAAGTGTTGGCCAGGTCTTTTGGGCCGTTTTATTCGTGCGACGAGCGCCCCAGCGAACGGTTGTTGCCTTGTCTTTGGCTTTGTGACTCTCGAGTATTGTATCTCTGCATCCGACGGATACGCGATTTGAGCCGTGCGCGTGCTTAGAGTGTGTGCGTGTGTGTGTGTGCGTGTGAAGAAAGAGCCATATTTATAATACGTATATATATAAAATATATATATCGTAATAGCAATAGTTTTCCCACTGTGTTTATTACATAAAGAAATCAACGCAAAAAATAATATTTATATATATAATACACAGGGAATAGCGAGAAAATCTTATGCAAATGCGTTTTCAACAAAATAATTAAGCGGCCGCCTCAAGATTTGGCAAGAAAGTTGGCCAGTTTGCAGTGCTTCAGTGATTTTGCGGATATTTCTTGGATATTTAAGGCAGATTTACAGATTTGGATTAACCCAGCTCGGTGCAACCTCTAAATCAAGGTAAATAAAATAAAAATGCAGCCTGCAAAATGCTTATACAATTCGTGCTCCAAATTCGGGCTGAAATAAAATCAGAGACACCTTACATAACGATCCACGTTCGCCACGCACATAATGATGTATCGCTATCGGCGCCATTAGCATAATTCAATGCCTACCAAAAAACACGAAAAATCTGTCACAAATCGGAGCAATTTGCGTAAGCCTTAATGATATCTCGAGGGGCTGTTTTGTTTTGTTTTTTGTTCAGTTTTCCTCCACTCTGGGAGATCGTTTAAACTTTGCCATTCAACAATTTAACAAAAACAATGATGGAGGAGGTAGCCACATGCGCCGCATGAATATGCAAAAGAACAAGTAAACAAGTTGCCCTGACAGCCAATCTTCCCAGCCCCTCCAGAGAAAAAAATTAAATAAAATATTAGTCTCACTGAAGAATAAGTTTTTCAAGCGTTTACTGTTTTTATAAATGTTTAAAATAATTTTTTTGATATTTTTGCTGTTTTTAAAAAGAGATTCAAGTGATTTTTGCCTGTTTTTTGAAGTTTTTATTATCTGTTTTTACTAAAAAATATATTAAGTTGTGAAATTAGAGATTTTGTCTATAATGACTTGGTGAATTAATCTTAGATATAAATCTTACAGATATATGTATGCTTCTAGAATATTATTTTTTTTTTTTTATCTTTTTACAAATAATCACAAAATATTTCAAATTCTATGCCCACTTAAAATCGTATGACAGACACCTAAAATTTATGTTAAATTCAGTATGTGTTAATATATCCATAAATCTTGATAGACATTTATGCATAATATTGTTATTATTCATGAAAATATTGAAGACAAAGTGGAAAATGTTAATAATTTAAAGCCGTCATTAATTTCAATGAAACATTAGAATAAATATATGTATTTTGTGAGTGTCAAAACAAACTTAATTAATAAATTATAGAAGGAACTAAAGCGGGCTAACATAAATTTTAACCTTTATGTTAAGTTAATGATTAAGAAAGTGTTTTAATTTATGATTAAAATAAAGATTAAGAAAGAGTTTTTATTTATGATGAAGTTAATGATTAAGAAAGAGATTTAATTTATCTTTATATAGAAAAACTTTATTTCTTGCTGGGTATTTAATAAAATTTAATTAAAAATTCTAAATAAAATGGTTCATAAGAATAGAAAAGATGTGACTTTTTTTTTTTTTTTGACTCTGGAAACTGGAATTCCCAGAATAGTCTGAGAGATACCACTAATTGCCATGCTAAACAATATTTTATGAGATTTTAGAAGAACATTTTGTCCGATTTGATAGTTTGACCTTATGTCTTAAATAAACACGTTTATACTGCGACCACATATTAGTATTAATTTTATGCCAACGGTTCCATTTTATTCCAATTAGCAAGTTCTGTTTTGGTGGCTCGGACTTTTTTTAATCCCAGCGATTAGTGTAGGAATGCATGAATTCTTCGGTTAAACCGCATAAAAAAAACCAACGTCGAGCCAGTGAAGTCACTCGCATTTTCCATTCCAAAAGCTGCCATATGCAATCGATGACTTGGACAAAAATAACTTGTTGTTTGCGATTGTTGTTGCTTGCCTGCAGGTTGCTGCTGCGGCTGCTGCAGGTTAAATGCAACAGAAAAACAGAAAAAAAGCAGCCACAGCAGCTGAGAGTGGATCGAGATTGAGAGTCACAGCAGCCACCCGCTTGTCTGGGCACTGAAAAATATTTATCATCATTAAATACTACAAAATAAATATTTATATAGGTTTTAATTGCTACAAAATAATTTTGTAGAATTTTTAAAGTTAATAGTTATATATTTGATGTAATTAAAATTAGCGAAATCTGTAAAAATATTACTCTTGAGGTTCTAATTATTTTTTATGACTATTTTAGAGACAATTTGGCATTTTTTGGCATTTTTAAAAATGGTATTCCGAACCTGTATTTAAATTCAAATATTTGTGTACCAAAAAATCAAATTTTAAATACTTAAAAGGAGCTTTTACCTTAAGTAATACAAAATAAATATTTATATAGGTTTTTAAAATCGAAAATAATTTTGTAGAATTTTTAAAAGTATGAGTTATATATTTAAAATGATTAAAATTATAGTAATCTTTAAAAATATTATTCTTGAGGTTTTAATTATTTTGTATGACTATTTTAGAGGAATTTTTTTGCATTTATTTATTTCCTTAAATTTCCAAAAACCAAGTTTTAAATATTTATCTTGGTACAGATTAGTACAGATTTTTAAATAATAAAAGAGCTTAAATCAAATCCCCCCATAATTTATTTTCCGTGCATTTCCCTGCTTCGCATTCTTGGAAAATCTCAGCCTTACCTGTGTGTGCGGGTGGCGTTTTTTATATATTTTTCTGCGCTTTTTTTTGTTGTGCACACACACGTTTTAGGTATGTGCATCTCTGCGTTCAATTGCACATCAGCTTGGCAAAGTATCCGTACCCGCAGCGGTAATTTATTTGCATTGTTTAGCGCTGTACCGTTTTCTTCTGTGGCTGCAATAAAGCTTAAAACTAAGAAAAAATAGAGAAAAATACAAAAAAAAGGCGGCGATTTACATAAAATTTATTGCTGCCACATTACAAGTCAGTTAGTTAGTTAATGTTGCCCGCTGGTAACTGAATGCTGCTGTTTAATTGTGTGAAAAGTGTTTACTGCAGCAACGTGTGCATTTGCGCCGGCACATCACGTATACGACACGTGGCGAGCCTTGAACTCGACCAAAAGGGTTTCGATTCGCCTCAACTTCAATCCGGTTCGGTTTACAATCGCAATTGAGAAATCAAACCAGAATCGAACCGACAACCAATCGCAGGCAAATGCCAATTGAAGTTGCTTCGACAAAATACTATATACTATATCTGTTTCGGTTTTTGGTTATACATTTTGGCATCAAAATCGAGCAAATAAATTATTCAATTTATGTTAACTAATTCTTTTAAATTATGGATTTACCGTTTGCGTCACGGAAAACTTTTTCGCAGTGAGGGATCCATAAATTGTTTGCCAAAAGTTTTGCAGAGCAACGGAACTAGTTAGGCGACATGAAAATAAATTGAGGTGTGTTTTATGTCACGAGATTTTAATTTAAAATTGAAAAGGAAATAAAAGGTTTTTTAAAAGCAATACTTTCCTTCTCTTAGAATATTGTATATTGTTTAAATGACATGAAATTTCTTGGCAATACCTCAAAAACCACTTAATATTTTATGAGCTTGTTCTGTAAGTTTACGAGACATCCAGTTAATTTTTTGGGAATAACCAAATAAAAGCCTTAAAAAGGCAATACTTGTTATGGAAAGTGTTGGGCATTGGAACTTGTTATGCGAAAAAAAAACAATTAAGTTAAATGTAAATATAGGCAGAAGCTTCTGTTTAAATATAGAAAAGCCTTGAAAAGATTTGTTTGATCAAGAAGTCTGTAAAATAAATACTTGAAATTATAAATAAACCACAGTTTCTATATAATAATAATTACAAGGGGCCAGTTAAGGTCTTTATTTTTTTATTACATTTAGAAAAGCGTAAAAAATATGTTTTGGATCAAGATCTCTGTAAGCTGACTATTAAATAAAATAAATATTTGAAAATAGATTTTCTTATAAGGATTTAAGTTATAAAATAAATGAAAATTACAGGAAGCCACTTAAGGCCTATATTGGTTCATACTTAGTTAGCAAAATAAATTCCTTTATAATAAATGTTTTTATAACTAAACCTTTTATGGTTTTTTTTCTATAAATCACCTTTAGCTACACAGAAAAAACCCCCCAAGAATCAATGTCAATACAAGACTCCCTGCTTGTTTAACAAAATAATAAAGTTGATCTCAATATCACACCTCCTCTAGAGGAAACTAGCAAACAAGTCCGACAAGTTTGCAGCTTAAGTTTTAATTAAAGATTTCAAAATAAATAAGTATTAAAAATAAATAAAGAAAAAATGCTGTTGTGGTATTTCCGTGGCAACATCTAATGGTTTCTTTCGATGGCTTCCATCATGGGATGCAGGCAGGCAGGCCTAATCCCTCATCAAAGGCAGCCACGGGGCGAATTCGCACTACAAATTGGATGAGTTTGCGATCTGTCGAGGGTTGTTTCTTTCAAACTTCAATGAGATGTTACCGTGGCGAATCTAAAAATATATCTCTGGCCAGATAACTGGAATATTTCCTCGGCATCATCCTCTGATGATGATGGCTGTGCTGTGCCGTGATGCCCTTGTAACGATTGTTATTTCAGCTTAAGCACAAATGCCGATATGTTAATGACGGATGGACATCGGTTGTTGGTCGGTTGGGGATCGAAAAAGATACCCGAAAATATATTATATCGGTCTTTTGTTGCTGTTGTCAGGCATTCGGACATTTGCTGATGGCATTTAAATCACTGAATCGGCTTTGTGTGATCGATCGATCAATGCTTCTTTAATGGAATTTTAATTAATTATTAGTTTCACAGCGACCTTTAAAGGCCGCTTTTCACTTCCCTGAAAAGGCTTAATTTATCTTCCAAACTCACTTGGAAAAACCTCTAATGCCTAATTAATTACTTTTAAAATGTAATTGCAAGCAATTCCGCTTTAAAATATTGTTTTTTAAGCCTGAAAATTAAGCTGCACATGTCTTATAATCATTATTAATTGGCTTATATTTTACACGCTGTCAAACAAGTTGTTGTCGCTTAACTTTCTTTAAACTTGACCACTGAAAATTGCATTTTCTTTCTTTTAACCATGTTTCCTCTTTTATAGATCAATAAATTCATTATTCATCGACCAAAAATAAACTATAAGAAAAATGGTTTTAAGCTGTCAAGCATTTTTATGGCTTAACTTAATTATTATGTCAGATATATAGATATCAATTGGATTAAAATGTTATATGTTTTGGGTAACAAAATAATCGCATCGTTAATGGTGCCTGTCGGTATCAGGTATAAATACTGAATTTTTTATTAAACAATTAAATGGAATAAATTATAGGTATTTTGGCTTCAAGCTTATATTAGAACACTCTTTTTTTTTGGGTTATATGAGTTTGTTTAAGGAAGTTTTTAGTCAGGTTTAATCGTAAAATGCTAGCTTTTCTTTTGTTCATAATTTTTATAACTTCATATCTAATATTCATTGAGAGACCTCTTTTGTTTTCAGTTTTATGAATCAAACTTAATAACTTAATATTCACACACGTTGGAGACTTTACTGCTGTCTATAATTTGCTTAAATTTTGTTTTTAACTATTTATGTTAAACTTTGTGGGCTTTGGTGTAGCTCTTTCGTTTTAAATTTGCTTTGATCATTTCGATTTTAGTACAAGTCCGAGTTTGAGCCGGTTTTTCTCCGACTTGTTGTATATTTTTTAGGTTTTGTTGATTTGCTGCTAGGTGTGTGTGTGTGTGTGTGTATTTTTTAGCGATATTGATTTTTCGCATTAAGCGCATTTCTGCGTACCGAATTTTCAAGGCCAATAATCGTCTTGCTGTCGGGAGACGGGCGGAAGTTAGGAGGGAGGGACTCTCCACATGGGTTGGGGTTTCAGGGGATCTACGGATGCTGATGCTGGTCAAGCTGGTATCAGGCTAACGAGTTTTTCATTTGGCCAGGCCAGCTCAATTAAACGGAATCCATTTTTATACATCACAGACTTATGGTGTTTTGGAGGGTATATCTTACTTGGGGTAAGGATTGTAATAGGAGAAGGATGAAGCACCAAGAGAAGCTTTTTAAAGTCAACATGGGAAGTTGCATTAAAAGAAACAACAAAAAATTAATTACTTTAAATAATATATTTAGGTTGGTTTTAAGCTATACTATGGTCACACTAAACTTTAAAGAGCGTAATTTACGTTTTAAACTAAATTCTTTATAAATAAAGGTTTTAAATATATTATTCATTAAGGGAAATAATTTGTTTGATCGTAAATGACGGTCTTATAAATAATATGTGTATTTTGCCGCTCGCTAAAGGATATATTATGGTCACACTAATATTAATGGAGCGGTAATATTTGTGTTTTAAACCAAGTTGCTTATAAACAAAGTTTTTAAATATATTATTTATTAAAGGAAATATCTATTAGTTGGTGAATGACTGCCTTATATAAAATATAAATCTTTTTATCCGATTTTTATGCAGTTTCTACACTGCAATACTGTGTTCGCGCTTCTACACTGCAAAAAGCAGCATCAAAATTTGATCAAAATATATATATATTTTCTTTATTTGAAAGTGAAGCTGTAAAAACAATAAAAACATTATACTTTTTATTATTATTATTTATATTTATTCTTTAGAACATTTTTTAGCAACTCTCACACTTTTCAGAAAGTTTTAAGGCACTTAAATTTATTTTTATATTTTTTTTAAAGCCCAGCTAGCCCCTCCACAGGGCATCCTATAGTCGGGGCCCACTCAACTTTACCGTTATTTCATGTTCATTTTTGTGTTGTGGACATTTCGCGTAAAAAATATGTGCAAAAGTCCAAGTTTGAAGTGTCAACGCTGTCGGCCTAATCAATTTGGCTGCTAACCGCTACTTGGGAGTCGGATGAGATGATTAGGCCATGTTTGCCGCCTGAGCTGGGTTATGTAAGTGCGCCGCCATCCGATCCGATCCGTTAAGATCCGATTCGGCGGTGGGGCGGTGGCGCTGGCGTTGCCGGTGGCAATAAGCCATCATGGCTCTCAGCTCAGGTGTCGTCATCGTCATCGCTCTTCAGCTTCAGCTACAGCTACAGCTTCAGCAGCGTTTCAACATATTTCTGCCGCTTTTTCTTTAGTTTTTGTTGCTGTTTTTATTTTTTTTATATTTGTGTTTATTATTTTCCACCCATTGTTGTTGCAGAGGCTGCTGCTGAGCGGCAGTTCCGCCAATTAGCGACGCTTCCGCTGCCTCGCACACACACATAGGTGAAATAATTTTCTCGGCTTTTCCGTTTTCACTTTTATATTTTTTTGTCTGTCCATTCATCTTACATTGTTGCTGCTGCTGCAAAAAAAATGTACAAATACATTTTATATTAACTCCTCGGGATCCGGTAAAAGTGTTTTTCTTGCCTTAAATTCTTTTTTAATCGGAAATGGATTAAGTAATTTACAAACAAGAATTCATTTCCTGTTAAAGTTTCCCAGAAGCGCTCTCAAAATATTTTTAATTAATGTTATCATCAGATTCTAATTGCTAAACACTTTCTGGCTTTTTAGATAATAAGAAAGAGGGCAAATATTTAACAAAACAACAAAGCGCTTAAATATTTACTTGGGCTTGTTAGCTTTGATCTTCTTTTTTAACATTTGTTATCTTTAATTGTTGATAAATGTGTTCTTAATCAAATCGGAAATTTAATCAATTATTTAAATAATTTACAACCAATAAATACTATATTATAAAATATTTCTTAGTCATAAACTATTAAAACATAATTACACATGATATAACAATTCAATATTTAATTATAAAGCTACAATTAAATTTAATTTCCCCTTTAAAATTGTTACTACATTTTAAGGCAGCTGGCTTAGTTCCAATCTAGTTTCTATTAACTATTTTAAATCACATTGAACCTATGTTAAACCATATAAGCAATTAAAATAAATATTTAAGGCCAGGGCTATTTACTTCTCCAACTTCCGTTGTTTCCCAATTCAAAACTATAAACTATGATCATTAAAAATAAACACCAAATTGGAAATAAGATGTAAAACAAGGCCTTTCATATAATTAAGACCCTTCGGAACTGAAATCATGTCAAGGGCATTTCTCGATTTGCCTTTCTTTTCTTTAATTTCCCGTTGTTTCATCAAGCTACCGAAATGAATTATAATTTGTGGAAAATTTGCATAAACTCACAGAGAGCCATAAAACATTGCGCCTTCGGTTACGCGTCAGAAATTAACAAATTAGTGCGATGTTTCGCAAGGCAACGCCAACAAACTTCCGAATTAGCCGCAAACCCAATCAACAAAAATTAAAAACAAAGCCCGAACCGAACATAAAATGTAAAATGAGACTTTCAAAATGTGTTTTGTGTTTTTTTTCTGTATTTTTTCTGTTGTTTAAAATTAATGCCGCACATGCTCGTGGCATGCAGATGGCCCCAAGACAAGCTCGGCGGAATGTGTTGTACTTGCAGCTTGGCTTAGGAATCCGGCCAAGAGAGTCAAGCAGCCTTAGCCAATTGATGGACCATGCCAGATGTGGGCTCTTCTCCGGGGACCATAATAAATATACGAGTATATATGCATATACGGTCTCTGGTCTGCAGGCTGTGTTCGCGCTTCTCACGCTTGTCAGAAAATGTCAAAAGTGACAATGCAATGGATATTTAGGGGGATGCCCCGCTTTTGAGGCTTCTTCTCGCTATCAGGGGAATGGAAATAGTACTAGTTAGCAATTTATATTAATAAAAATAATTAATATAAGAAGCTGGTGGTCAGGAAGGTTTAAAAATAATTAATTAAAATTATTTAAAATCTTGTTAAAAGCAAAAAGCAAGCTTGGATTCATTCTTCCTCATTAATCGATTTAATTATCACATTAACATTGGCTTTACAAATTTCTTGAATTTCTCTGACATCTCTTTATAATAATTACCCAATAAAAAATTGCTTATAAAGCAAAAAAAAAAATAAAAACGTGACTTGAATACAAAATGAACTATTATCTAATTACTCAACTTAGCCCGAAACGAACATGTGTGAAATCCGTTAAAATCAATTACCATTTGGCCTAAAGCCTCTTAAGGATTTTGTAGGCGTCAAATGTAGTTGCTTGAGTGTTTTCCCATTAGCTTAAAAAATGAAAAAAAAAACGAAAAGCCACAAAAGCGACTCAAAATATGCTTGAGCCCACTTTTGCGGAAACAGTCGACAGAGTTTTAAGGGGAATTCCAAGGGGGTTTCAGAGGGGTTTCCAAAGGGGGCTTCAGAGGGGTTTTTAGAGGGATTTCAAAGAGGTTTCCAGAGGGGTTTCGGAGGGGCTTCCAGAGAGGTTTCCAGAGGGGTTTCCAAAAGGGTATTGAGAGGGGCTTTCGACCCATTGTCACAGCCGGCGCCATGGTCAGTCGAAAAACGGTGAAAGACAAGCTGACCAAAATGGACAGGGTTCGGAACGATTCAATGGACTCCGGAGACAGCCGGATGGCTGCTGTGTCATCTTGCAGGCGCCTCTTTGTTCAGTCGCAGTCCCAGTCCTCCTCCTCTTACTCCTCCAATCCATGAAATTTTTACCAGTTTTGCGTGAAGATGACTTTTTGCCTCGTCTGGCACACCGCTGATGACCTTTTACGTCGCCTTAAGACTGCCTTCACTTCATCACGGACTCGGTTCGAGGGAGAAGACCCACGAAATATAAAAAGAGAAGAAGAAATATTTGCATATCATTCATTTTTGTGGAAGCGCGGATTAGGGATGGAAAAATATAGATGTTTTCACTAAATTATTTAATAGGATTAGCTAAGAGAAGTTGCTTATTTTATAAGCACTTATTTTTCCAACTTGTGTAATTAATCTAACTTTTTTATTAGAAATATTTACTAACATTAAAATCGGATTTATCGATAAACAACATGTTGATGAATATTCTATTTCTTATTAATAGAATTTGCTAAGAAAAGTAGCTTACTTTCTTATAGAAACATTATTCCATTTTTCCAACTCGTTTAATTAATCAATCTTTTTTATTAAAACAAGTTACTAAAATTATGATCGGACTTATCGATAAACAACATTTTTATGATTATATTCCTGCATTCATCCATTAATAGGTTTCTGCTTAATCAGCTTGATTAATTTATTAATGATATTGATATTAAAAATAATTCATTAATAAGGTTATATTTGATATTGTTGAATGTTCGAAACTATAAACTCTCAGGCTTTTATTTCAAAATAATAAAGGCGGATGGCTTTAATTTTTATAACTTATCCTTTTTATCAATCCGAAACGTGTCGATCGCTCTCTTAGACAAAATTCAAGTGCCTGTATCTTCTTTTCTTAAAATCCAGCTTAATTCTATGCGATAGGACGAAAAGGCGCGCAAAATGAGGTGTTTACAAAACCTTTATTTTTTTATATAATAAGAAATCAATATTTTATTCAATGTTTCATAGTAGCCTCCTTAGCTTACTTCACATCCCTGACTCAAGTTTCAAAGCCAGCTCCTTTCCCTCGCCCGATCCTGGCCCCAACTGAAAATGCATTGCGCGGGAGGCCAGGCCAGGTCGAGATTAAAACAATTTACGATTATTTCGTCTGGGATGTGGATGTGGTTGTGCTGTGGCCTTTCCTGCAATCGACATCATCTACGCATCCAGCGGCCATAAATTGCTGTAAAATGTCAAGGATTTAGCTGGTGAAAGAGGGAGTGGATTAATCAAGGGAATCGCCAATCCAATTCCCCTCCAAAAACCTTCCAGACGGGTTGACAATTTAATTGGGGCTTACAAGGCCGAACATGGCCTTCTTTCACTCGCAAAAAATAAGAAAGAAAAAACAATCAGCCATAAAAATACCGAAGATAAATCATTCAATTCAATACAATTCAATTCGGAGGTTTGCATAAATAAGTATATTCTTTTCGCTGATTGGATCTGCCATTGACTGATTGTCTTTTAATGGCGTTTAAAGTCCCCCCGTCGTCTTCCGCTAATTTGACAGAGTGTGATTGATGTGAAATACCCAGGTATTATTGGTATTATGAAATATGTTTTCAATATCTTTTTGCGGTGGGCGATTAGTCAGCAGAAGGTATAGAAGAAGAATTTTGAATGGCAGAAATGTGGGTCACTGGCAAAGTAATGCCCATATCCTGTTACGCCAGACAGTGGAAGCACAGTGGTTCAAAAAGGGCTAATATTTTTGGGCATAAATTAAAATTATATAAGGAAATTAGCTGAAATAATACAGTCTGCTTTACTATGAAATGCCCGGTAGCCAAAGCGTTTTGTGTGAGATTTAATGACAAAACGCTTGGAGAGTAATTTAATTGTTTAATAACTCCCATTTTTATCACAAGATTATTAGTTAATAAATATATATATTTACTCAAAAATTTCTACAAAAATTCTATAGATTTAAAATGCAGGAATATATAAACATTATGGAGACGGAAGTGCATACATTTCCGTTTTGGTACTTTGTTATAAAACCCATCTTCTTACTGGCTGGTTATAGTAATCCCTTAACAATCTTCCACTCAAAATTATTTATTCAAATGTTCGATATTGTTGTCGTGGTTTAAATGTAGATTCTTATTTATTTCGTGAATTTCTCTTTTTGTTTTTACTTTTCGAAGTTATTGGTTTCATTCTTGTAATCGTAGTGTGACCGTAGTCTTCCTTCTTACTTAATTCTAATTTAATTTAATCTCGGCGGAATCTTAACATAAAATGCTAAATGCTTTACAAAATGATAAATGGCTACACTATGCAAAGGACTTATTCAATCAATATAAAATATAACAATATAAAATTAAATAATATATATTTATTTCTGAGCCACTGTGCCAGGTGTGGGCCCGACATATTTGGAGTGGTTTCCCGCTCGTGTCTGCATGTCGATGGAAATCAATTAACGCAAGATGGGCGCCCCGGAGCATCCGGCTGGCAATGATGATGAGTCAAGCCAAAATCCGAAATCTTTTCGACGTGGGCTAGGCATTTAAATTGGTCTAGGTCTCGTCTGTCTGTTATTTTTCGTATTTTGTAATTTGTAATAAGCTGTAAGCCAGCCCACTGTCACCTGTAGAGCAGCTAATGAAGGAAGGAGGAAATATCTGGTAGCCATATTTAGTAATACGAATTTCGACATTGTATTTATGTTAACAGAGAACTTATTCTTATTACAGACACTTTAAAAAAACAATAGGTTAATGATAAATTCCGACAAAAGTCGTTACTTTTAATGGTCCATTTGGAGGCTCTATAAAGTTTTATAACTTAATACTCTTAATACACTTTAGAGACTAAAAATAGACACATTAAAAATGAATCAATTTTTTAACCAATTTTTATCCAATTATTATTTCCATAAAAACTTAAGTCTTTAAAAGGAAATATCCAATTTAGTCTCACAATTTATAGCCGCTTTTTATAGGCCCCTTCACTTTGAGAACAAACACCTGTGTTGTCCCATTAACTCTATTTATTATTATAATTAAATAATAATAATTTATGCAGTCAATCAAATTTTATGTTGTAAAAATCAATTTCTGGGCTGAATATTAAATAACTTAATTGGAATAAATATAGTTTTTTCGGGTTACATTTTTCAGAGTATTATAATTAATTTCCTCCTATAGGGCGGCTCCCTTTTATTTTATTTATATTTCCCTCTTGTATAATAACGTTTAATGTAACATTATTGTATTATTTGTAGTTCATTTCGATTTAAACTGATTTCTTTGTTTGCTTTTCGTTAACCCTTTTAGCCATGTGCCGGCCATAAACCCAGAAGACACGCTTCCTAATTGAAAACAGAAGACATAAGCATAAATGGACGCGTAGCAGGAGCAAGCGAGAGAGAGGAAGAGAGAGAGAGAGAGCGAGTGTGTGGGACAGAGACGATCGTGATTTGGATTTTCAGCGTGATATCAAAACGGATCGGTCAGCAGTCAGCAGGCAGAAAAACACACACAAAATTCACGCCAAAATGTCCGCAGCCACAGCAACAAAAATGGTTTACAGTTATAGAATTTTATGGCTTTCCGGCGTTTTACTAGGTGAGTACGACGAGTACCTGGCCCCAATGGAGACCGCACTTCGCTGCGACACAAATTAAATGCTAAGTGGCTCGATTAAGCCATTGGCTGCTACTCCACTCCACTCGCTGGCCTTTTTGGCCCACTGTCTTTGGGCCAAATGCGTGAGCCAAATAACTTAACAAACAAATTGGCCATGGCCGATTATGTGGGAAGAGGAGGAAGCAGCAGCAGCAGCACCAGCTTAAATATGGGCAACACACCTGGGCAGTAGTAATAATAATAATACGAATTGCACCTGCAAAATAAATTGGCAAGCAAAAAAAATAAATAAAAGACTTGCGATTGTTTAGCTAATGAGGTAAAATATTTGAAAACGGTTATTATTACTGGTAAAGTCAAGAAACAATAGGCCAAAAAATATATACAATTTAGGAATTATCATTTAAATATAAAGTACAGTATTTTCTCTATTTAGCATTATTTTATAAATTTAATAGAGTCATAAATATTGACCAAAATTGCTTGTTAAGTTACATTTATTATGGATAAGGCTTGTAATTATCTGTGATTAAGCAATCTTGTTTAATTTATGGATAAAGGATGTTATTATTACCTCTAACTATTAAATATCATTGCACAATCTTAGCTTTACACCTTTTAAAACCAGATTCAAAACCAATTCAATTTTTAATGAGCTTAATCCTATTAAAACCAACAAACTTAACTGTTTTCCATTAGTCAGTTTTTTATAAGCTAGCTGTTAGTCTTGTTAATACATATATTAATAGTTAAGCTGGGTCTATAAATTATTTACTCAATAACCTGAGTTTTAAGTGTAGCTATTTAGGACAGGAAACATTAAGTAAAATGTAAAAATTTTGTATACTTAGTAATTATTTTTTGTAAAAAATTAATTTTAAAAATGGAAGGGGGTATTTCTCTTAATAAATATGACTTAATTGAACTAGGAAAATATATTTAGCTGCTTCCAGCAACAAACTATAAGTTCTAAAAATATTAACAAACATTTCATAATGGAAACAATTGCCATATTTATTTATTTAACACGTTTCAATATTAAAATAATTGTTTCCTTAGCTATTTAATTTTGATTCCTTTCTTTTTTCATAAATTGTACGTACTAATATAATATGTACATAATATAGATGACATTCATAAATAAAAGAGAGATTCATATTTCATGCTGGAAATCTTTAAATTATTTAATTTCTTTCCCCCTTTCTTTTTTTCACAAATTTTCATCATAAATATAATAAACATATGTATACGAGTATAATACATATAATAGAGATATCTCTATGTAATCCCAAACTTTTTCTCAATTTTTCAGGTCCCCTCTTGTTGGCCGCCATTGCAGTTCAGGGCCAAGAGCCAGCCAGTCCAGTATTTCAAAATCACAAGACGAAGGAATGGACGAATTTAGATAACATAACGTTCTCATTCGATTGCAAGAGGCGATCGGTGGGATTCTACGCTGATATGGAGTACAATTGCCAGGTGAGAGAAGCTCAATAAAGTTACCAAAAAATTATTGAGAGAAAAAAAGAGAGTCAAGCAAAGCTTTGACCGAGCTTTAATCGCATTTTCCTGAGAGTGTCTAAAAGTATGCTATTTTATATAACACAGATATTTCATATGTGCGATGAGGAGGGCAATCGGATTCCACATCTTTGCGCCAACGAGACGAGCTTTAATCAGGAGTACAGAATCTGTGATTGGGACTACAACTTCAACTGCACAGAGTCGCCTGTAAGTAACCCAAAACTCTCATTATAATATTTAAGTAATTTAATTAACATTTATATTGTTATTCCCCAGAAATGGTTCTATCTGAATGAACTGACTTACGCCACAGATCCGCCAGATGAAGACGACGAGGATTACTGAGCGATTTCCAATTTAATTAAATATTTATTGTCTCTCCCAAAAGCTGAAACACAAAACTAATTAAATTAAAAAGCAAGCAAAAAACCAGCTAAACAAAAAAAGGCAAAAGCAATCTGTAAAATTCTGTAAAATTCCATTAATGCAAGTTGAGATATAAAACTAATTTAAGCGCCCATTGTTGACGATTTTGTTGAGTTTTTTCGTTTTGTACTTTAGTCTAATTGAGTCGAGAATGAGTCCGTGCGATGAGGAGGAGCAGAGGAGTGTGTATATACTGTATATAGAGATGGTCCCATTTCCATTTCCCCAACCATTTTCCCATTCGATAAATACCCCGGAACAGCCTCGGATGGGTCCGCCACATTATTGTATAATTTACAAATAATCTTCGCATATATTTGTAAGCAATCTTGAATCGAAATAAAAACAAAATCCAATTGCCACCCTAATGTTTTCTCTAATTAATTGGCTAAGTGGCCGAAAAACAAAATGTTTTCACCATTTTTGGTAATTGTTGTTGTTCTTGCACACGTCACGGGAATCCACCGGGGATTTTCTGTGGGTAAACAACCTGATACCGGATAGAATACCTCCAAAAATATTTATTGCTTGATAGGTAGTTGGCACCGAACGTTACCCGGTGATGAGTCAAGTTCAATGACGAAATGTGCTCCAGAAAAAAATGGTGTGAACTTAATTGGCGAAAATTGGCAGCCGTCAGCGGTGCGTAAAATTGTCAACCTGCCTGTCAGTCAGTCAGAATCTGATTTTTATTATAAATTGGCATTGCTCTAGGTGAGAATTTTCAGTTAGGAAACGAATCGCCACGAAACGCCAACCAAAATGTCAGCCAAAACCAGCCATCATCTGTCTCTACTGCTCCTGGCAGCCCTGCTGGCGGTAAGATCAACGTAAAATATTATAAATAAAATAAATTAAATATGATACATAAATTTATTTACTATTACAGCTTGCATCAGCCCAGTACTACCCACAATATAATCCTTACTACACACCGAGTCCTACCTTCTCCAGCTTGAATAACTATTACTACCAGACCACGCCGTATCCCTACTACTACAGCACGTATACGACACCGAGTCCCTATAGCAACACCCAAATCCGCATCTGGCCCTATGTCATTGGCCAGTATCTGTATCCCACGTACTATAATACCAATTACTATAATCCCTATGCTTCGCTGAGTAACGCCAACTGGCAGAGCTACTATGCCAATGTCTATGGATCGAATTTAGGGAAAAAGTGAACTTAAATTGTATACTCGTATTTAGTGTTTTTAAGTGTTCATACGTTTGTTAAAGATGTTCAGCCAAAAAGAAATAAAATACTTAAGGGGAAATAAGGAATTGGTTTTAATTATTACAAAAGCAGATAAATAAAAATATTATATTTTTCATTATTCAATTGTTTTAGAGGCTGGTAAGTCTCGATTAAGCTTTCATTAAACAGGTTTTAGGGTTTTACATAACATTTACCAAGTTTATAATTTTTGTTACCAACTTTGTTAATAATTATGCTTAAAGTCATGACTTATTTGGTAATAATAATATGTAACATGTCAAATGGGGATGAATAAACATAATTCTTTAATTGGTTATAACTTTAGTGGCTTTCTTATTTCGAAATTTAATAACTCTGTCTTTGAGCAGCTTCATTAAACCATTAAATAACGTTTTAGTTTAAGAGAAAGACATGCCTAAAAATGCAGTAAATAAAAGGTTAACTTATTATTATTTAATTTACATTTTTTAAGCAATATAAGCCTATTTTTTTAAAAGGAAATTACTGCCTTGCTCTTGCTTAAATCTAAATCAAATAGATTGCTTTTTCTTTTCTTTTAAAAATAAGCAAAGCCAGAAAATCTTCTAGTGAGTTTTAATAGATAATAATACCCTAAAAATGTCTCATAAACAACCAACCCAATTGGTAAACTAAAGACCCCTAAATAGCATGAAATAAATATCCAAAAATATGTATTCAAATCAAATAGCCGACTTTGTTTCTCTTTATTTACAATAATTATCTCGTAAAAGGGAAATCTGAAATGTAATGGGATCGCTTAAGATAGCTAATTGCTGTGAAAGAATAAAAAATATTTACAAGAAACCTAAGCCCGCATTAAAAATGCAAATGTTATGACTCCAAAAATATTGATAAGCCAAAGTTTGAGCCACAAAAAGTGTGAAATCCGTTAGGATTAAAGCTGCTTTTTCTGAATGGAACCCAGTTGATGGGCGAGACCGTTTGACACCGAAAAACCTGAACCCCGGGAGCTCAACCTCCACTCCGGCTGAACCTGAACCTGAACCCCAAAGTCTGAGTACTTAACGGTTTTCACACACAATCGCTAGGTTCCAGCACACTCACAGCACACACATTATGTAATGGATTTTTTGGACAAACCTTTGGACTGCACTGCAACACGCCAGAGCAATGAACCTGCATTGTTTATGTAACCTAAGCCGAATTTTTTGATGTAATGCTAAATCCAGCTATAAGATCGTAAAATGTGACCACCTGTTTTCAGACATCTCTCTCTTGGAGAATGTTCTACTGTAACTGTAACTTCCTCACGGCACTGTGACACTTATGGGTCACAAATCAAAACAATATCGATTCCATAAGAAAGGGTTCTCGAACTAGAACTTTAAGCCAAACCCAAGCGCACATTATCATGCAAATCACCTGAAGATCTTCTTCTCCGGTGAAGGTGAATGGTGTTTACAGTGCGTAAAATGTGGTGGAAAGAGAGAGGAGAGCATCCCAAGGAGAAGAAATGGGTCACGACAATTCAATCACGAAAAAGCGGCTTAAAAGGTGGCCGGCAAAAATGTTTGGCATCACGAAACGAGAAAGCCAAAAGACTCATTTATCTCTCAGATTTTCGGTGGTAACTGAAAATTGTTTAAATTATTTTGTACGGCTTTTGTATCAACCAATTAGTTAATTACAAAATAACGCAATGCATTTCTTGGCTCTTTGGTGGAGTAAGTGCAGCAAAGAGACTGTAGTAAGTATGTGGTAGCTGCCAATGAACCCAATTTCTCTCATTAGCGGTTGATGGATTTTTGGTTTACATTTGTTGCGTTTTAATTACTAAATTCTGGGGTGTGAAATTTAAGCTTGTGAGGTTTTATATATTGAAAATTGAGTAATAGTTGGACATTTGTTGCTTATAAGACTTGGTTTATTAATTTTCTACGCATTTTAAAACGGTTTCAAGGGGTAATACGTTGAATTTCATTAGTAGGTTATGGTATTAGATTTTAAAAGGATTAAAAATGTAAATGTATTTTGTTTTTATACTATGTTGATTACAAGGCTGTAAGACCAAATTTGTTAAACTTTGGTTAAAAGGGTGTTAAGGAGTTATATTTTGTATTCTATTAGTATTTTATATTATTCGTTTTTATATGTATAAACTCTTAAGGAGTTAAGGAGTTAAGTTATTTAATATTTCATATTATTCGTTTATATATGTATAAACTCTTATTTATGGTTTATATAAAGTTTCAGTAGTACTTGAAAACATATTGATTAAAAGACTTTGTTTAAGCTTTTTTTGAACTTTGTTAAAAAGTGTTTTCATGTTTATATTTGCATTTTATTATTATTTTTTATAAGTTTAAAAATATATTTAAGAGTTTTTATGAAGCGACAGTAATACTTAAAAATATGTTGATTATAAGACTGTATTTATGCACTTTCTAAACTTTGTTTAAAAGGGTTTTAAGGGGTATATTTTGTATTGTATTATTTTTTTATATTATTCGTTTTATATAAATATATACAGTTGCGGTTAAAATAATAGTAGTGCTGGTCTAGTGAAAAGTTTTTCGGCTGTATCTTCCCAATGGGTTGACGAATCCAATTCATTTCTTCATATTAGTAATTACCAATATCTGCTCTTCCAGTATATGAAGTGATGTCGTCTTATCACATCTCTTTCTATTTTATTTTGCATTATTTCCCAATTTAGCACGTTTTTGGCGCAGTCAAAATAATAGTAGTGTCAGATAAATTTTTTTTTATGATTAAATTTACTAAACTTTTCTTAAGATTTTTGGTCTTAAGCATTACTTTAGGATGTTATCAAACAGGTTTTAGCATTTCTATATCCTTCGTTTATATTTGGTCCTGGCAATATGGAATGTGGGAAAAAAATTGCTGCCAAGAGGCAAAATCTGATTAAAAAGTTTATATCTGAAAGAAAAACCTACTTCAAAGGGTATATATTATTGTATGCTCATCT
>VNKF01012042.1:450-20450 GCA_008044355.1 Drosophila lacteicornis
TTTTCCCCCCCCCCCCCCCCCCACTCGCCAGCGTGCTTGTAGCTTAGGGGTTAAGTTAAGTAAGGCAAACTTAACCCGCTACTTCCCCACACGCAAAATGTCACACAATGACGCAGCGCTAAAATGGCAGTCGTAGTAAATGCGGGGAAAAAAATGGAGAGAGAGGGCGGCGGTGTCTTTCAAGGATTCGCAGGACCCCCTTTTTTCTGGCTCTGACTTTGGCGTGACAAATGCATGAAGTGGGGCGGGGATCGGGGATAGAGGGGGAGTGAGGCCAATGTGCAATGTAATAGAAAAAGTTAAATTAGACGAACTGACATGGGGTTTTTCGGCGGAAATATTTGAAGAGGGGACGCGAGTACAGCCATAAACTGACCAATAAGCGCGGATGGCCAAGACGGGAATTAAGTATTAGTTAGTGGCAGAAGCTTCTCTATTTTTTCTGGGTATTAATTAGCATTTTAAATCAATCAGGAAAATCATTTTAAATATTCCGAAAATAATTATAATTAATTTATTTTAATTTTCTTTTAGCTTTCAAGCATTATTTCCTATGGTTTTCCTAACTTTCTCATACCTTCACGCTGTGATTGTCGCCACACATGGCTCACGTTTTAGGGTGTATTGTCAGGGGACCCCCGGCCCCAACTATCTGTAAGTCCTCAAATCCAGATTTTTGTGGCACTCAGAACCAGGTTGCTTTTTCTGACAGATAGTGGCTGTTGTGGTTTGTTTCCGAGTCCAAAAACGGTGGGGAGTCGCCTGCCGAGTGCGTCAATGAAGGTAAGGCAATGACGACAGTCAATCCTCAAACTCCTTTCATTGTTTATTTTATGTTGAGAACTACAGTTCAGAGAAATATGAATAAGAATTAATGATAAATATTTAATTAAATAGGAGCTAAGAGGAATTTACAACAGATAAGGTCTTCAAAATATCAAGATCAAGATCATGGAAAAATAAAGATTTTTTGCTGTACTATTTAATTTATATTTCTCCTTTCATGGTATATTTTATCTTATGAACTAAAATTCAAAGAAATATGAATAAGTATTAATGTATTTATCATTCAATTAAATAGGAGTTAAAGGGAATTTTCACCAGAAAAGGTCTTCAAAATATCAAGATCAAGATCATGGAAAATAAAGATATTTTATCTGTACTATTTAATTTATATTTCTCCTTTCATGGTATATTTTATCTTATGAACTAAAATTCAGAGATATATGAATAAGTATTAATGTATTTATCATTCAATTAAATAGGAGTTAAAGGGAATTTTCACCAGAAAAGGTCTTCAAAATATTTTGAACAAATCTATATATTTTCCTATACTATTTTATTTATATTTCTTATATTAATTTCACCTAAAGGTTATCCCTTTGCCTTTTATTATCAAGGGTATTTGAAGTTCTAAGTCCCTAGAATCCTTCTCCCTCATTTCCATCTCAATTTCCCTTTCCCTGCCCATCTCCCTCTCTGTGCCCCCTGCAAAAAGTTCCATGTTTATCCGCAGACCCATCATCATCATCATCATAATCGCGATTAAATTGCAATTTTTCTCACTTAAAGAACGTAATTCGCTGCGAGCCAACAATAATGACGGCCAAGTTAATGTTTTGCTTACCACATTCATTTCCACTCGCAGCTTTCCACTTTGGACACGGAAAGGAAAACAAAATACTCATTGGAATGAATAGAATGGCAGGCAGGCAGGCAGGCAGGCAGGGGCGTAGCTAGTGGAGAGGTGGAGAGGGGTATAAGGAGTGCCTCCGATGTGGGAAGGTGCGGAACATAATTAATAACTCAATCCAAGCGGAAACCCTAAGACAGGCGCATTCAGTCCAGAGTTTAGTTCAGCTCAGTGGAGGCGAGAGCTTGGCGGTGAGTTGATTTTTGAAGCTGAGCTGCAAATGCAGTTTTAGTTGTTCTTATTAGGGCACTGAGAAAATTAAGGGGGGCTTTAAGTGAGCTTGGAAAAGGGAATTAAAATATAATGAGACATCAGATGCATGCAAATAAATTTTATTACATTTTTTAGAACCAAATTATCAAATTTAAAACCAATAAAAAGGAATTTCATTTATATTTTTGAACGTAAAGAGTGTCTTGTGTATTTTAATGTAACACTTAACACACTTCATCTGTAGTCTATAGAATTTTCTCTGTGTGTACTTAGAAAGAAGGCCCAAGAACAAGCCTAATTAATTTAAAATAAATATTAAATATTAATTTGAAATAATATTAATTTAAAATACATATTCAATGGTCATTTCAATGCCTTTAAGGAATAATTAGAATAATGTAAAAATATCCTAAAGAAATATTTCTTTCTTTATTTATTCATTCAGCCAAAGGATTAATATTCTATTAAAAATATATATTCGAGCATGAAGTTTATTATTATAATTTATATATTTACTTAGGTTTATATTTTATATTTCTCTGACTTTAGTTTGGTTCTGTGTACCCTTTTTCGATTCGCACTCTATACCTGGCAAGGTGCGTGATCGACTGACAAACTAGGGATGGGGGGGGCTGACTCGTACTCCTCGTGAGCGGTCACGAGAGGGGGAATGAGGTAACTGAGGGGGCAATTAAATCCGGCAAGACAGCTTGAAAAGGCGGAAGCGAGTGCGACGCTTGACGCACTGAACACACTGAAGCGAACCCGTGATTATAACCTGGCTATATGTTATCTTGGCCAAGACGACGCACCTCTCCATGGGATCTGGGATGTGGCCTGCAATTAGCACTGGCAGTGCGTCTAACGGAGGGATGCGAGTACGAGTGGGCACTGTACAGTACACACCCCAGGGCCGTGGGCGTTTTTGGGGGGCGTGTTTGATTGTTCAATCATAAGCGGCCCGGCTTGCTCTCTCTCTCTCTCTGGTAATCATAGTGCTCCGCTTGGCTCGGCAATTAGCCCGGCTATCGCCCGGCGATGGTGAAGATTATTGGGACCCTAAGTGGGTCCATTTGGCGGGGGCTGATCATGATAAACGGCCGATGGATGGTTTTATAATGGCTCAACCCGCGGGCTCAGTGAGGGGCCGGCACGAATGATAAGGTTCCAGGCGGCCATAAGGGGGCGAGGTGATGAAATCAAAGGAAATAAGTCAGGAAACTTGCAGATATGAGGAGGGTGGGGTTGAAACTCTCTAAATTAAACATAATTTAAATAAATAGTTGTTTTTTATTATTTTAATAAATTAATAATTATATTTTGTATTTTATTTACTAAGAAAATATCTTGCGAGACTTGGAGATATGAGGAGGGTAGGTTTACAACTCTCTAAATTAATCATAATTTAAATTAATAAATATATTATATTATTATTATTATATGAGAAGGATAGGTATAAAACTCTCTAAAGAAATTATAATTTAAATTGATAATTGTTTTACATTATTTGAATAAATGTATAAATATATTTTGTATTTTAATTACATTTACTTCATACTCCTCCTTCTTTAAAAATTTATTTCCTTAATAAAGCCCCGAAAATGCTGTCTTAATTAATCATAGTTTAAATAAATAATTGTTTTATATTATAGTAATCAATACAATAATCAAAATACAAAATATATTTGTATTTTATTTACCAAGAAAATATCTTGGGAGACTTGGAGACAGAAGGAGGGTGGGGTTAAAACTCTCTAAATTAATCATAATTTAAATGAATATTTATGTTATATTAATATTAAATGATGAGGATAGGTTTATAACTGTCTAAATTAATCATAATTTAAATTGATAATTGTTTTATATTATTTTAATAAATTTATAAATATATTTTGTATTTTAATTATATTTGCTTCATACTCCTCCTTCTTTAAAAACTTATTTCCTTAATAAAGCCCCAAAATTGCTGTCTAAATGAATCATAGTTTAAATAAATAATTGTTTTATATTATTTAAATCAATTAATAAATATATATTGTATTTAAATTACATTTATTTCCTTCTCCTCCTTCTTTAAAAACTTATTTCCTTAAATTAATCATAATTTAAATTATTAATTGTTTTATAGTATTTTAATCAATTAATATATATGTTTAGTATTTTAATTACATTTATTTTCTACTCCTCCTTCTTTAACAATTTATTTCCTTAATAAACCCATGAAATTGCTTATTTATCCTCCCCAAAAAAATAAGGGTCACAGTGTGTGTCACGGCAGGCAGCTGCTGTCAGCATGCAACATAATATACCTGATCCCCCCAACCGATTTCTCGATTGATTGGGTCGCCGCTGCGTGGCCTCGCATTACATCGGTAAACTTAAGTGCCGCGTTTTCGTTTCTCGGCTTTATTTCCTCAAGCTCTACTATATGTAGTATACGAGTGTGCATTATACATATATGTTCCTGTTCCCCCGTCCGATATACGCGAGTGTGTGCGTCCGTATGTAGATGGGCATTTAACGCGCCGCTTGCATGTGAAACGAACAAGTTGCCGCCGCTGCTGGGACCTCCGGCTGCACCTGCAATGCATTTAATTGCTGTTAGAACTTGGCCACGTCCATAACGGCCGATCTCCGTACTCCTCGAATCCCTCTTCCCGAGTCCCTCGCCGATGATGATGAATTGCATTTTGCACACTTTAATTGGATGAATGTGTAATTAAGTTGTGTGCCAGTTCATAAATTGAATGCGGCTCCAGCTCCAGCTCTCTCGCAGATCTGCGACTTTGGATGTGAAATGCAAACTGCAAACTGCAAACTGCAGGCTGTGTAGACTGGCAGACTGTAGACTGAAAGACTGGAAGACTGTAGACTGCAGACTGCGAGTTGCCAACTGCATCTGGATCTTCTTGGCCAGGTTTCGGGCACAATTTCCGTGAAATCTTCAAATCAAACAAGACACATGCGTTGCGCATGCGCATTGTCCATCCGCTGCCATCTGCACCGTTCCATGCCAACACTCTGCCACGCAAGTCCTGCCAGGACACTGAGAGAAAATGGCTTGAAAAAAATATATAGCAAAATCAAAAGGTTCCCGATAAGCTTATTAAAAAGATAAGAGGCAGAGAGTACTGTTTTAACCAGATATTGGTGTGTTTATGGCTTAAAGTTGGTTTCATATTAATTTATCTAAGCCCAAACAAATATGTTTCTATTAAATATTTATTTTCAACTTTCTGAGCATTTTATAAGTTTTAAATCCTTTAATCTTGAGTCTAAGTGTCTAAAGAAACCTCTCCATAAACATAATTCTTAGCTTAACTCTTAACACTCTTCCCTCTTTTTAAACAAAATTTAATATAATATTTAAATATTTATTTTTTGAGATTCAAGGGAATACTCAAAAATAGATCCTGTTGAACTTTTTATAAGTCAAGGACTTGCAATGCCCTTAAACTAAATAATTAAAAGTAGAGTTCATAGTAAACACTTTTTAAGCTTGGTTTAACATTAAATAATGTATTACAAAATATTGAAAGTTGTTTAAAATAAAGGGAAAAAACTTAAATTTTTACAAAAAGGCGACCCGAAGGCCGCGCAAACTTTCCGCTTAAACCTAGTTTTACACTTAAACCTAGGATTTACACTTAAGCTAGCTTATTATAAATGTCTGTACAAGAAACGAGTGCCAACCAACACAACCATGCCATCTTAATGTCCAGGACTCGAACCCGGACCGGTGGAGCTATAACTTTCCTTAATGGGAGATGTCACCTCTACCCATTCAGCTACCACCGGCGGCGAGGTGACAGCTTCCACAGGTCTACTTGAACGCACCTACTGTCATTTGCAAGCAAAAAGGAAGCCAGTGTGGCCGTATCTGCGCACATAGAGATGCCACCTAGTTGTCTAATAACTGCCATGTTTATAATTCGTTTATATTCAAATTTTCAGCAAATGTTCGCAGAAAACTATTTATTATTTTATATATTTTTTTTCAAAACTATCAAAATTTCATAATATCATAAACTTTTCTTCCTTGAATTAAAAAAATACCTTTTCTGAAGGGTAAAAGGTAAGTGTTTACAGTAGCAAGCCAGTTTAAGGTGCTGTACGAAAATATTTCTTGTAACGGAACATTAAGTTGCCGACTGTTCAAATTTAAAAGCAATAGTTTAATTATCAAATGAATATATATTTATAATATTTGCTGTATAAATAGAATTATCCAGAATTTAAAAATGTTTTTATTTTTATTTTAAACAAAAATAAATACAAAATAAATTCAGTCAGTTAGTCAGTTAGGCGTTTAGGGAACACCCCAAATATTTTTTACATTTCCCCTAGCTTCCCTATTTTTTCTTCCAGTGCAGCCAGTGTCAGGATGACCCTGTCAGGGGTGTGCAGGGAGTAAGCCTTCTTCCGTGGGCCACCTTGCTGGCTGGTGGCAGCTCACTGTTAACTGCTCACTGAGCCGTCGCCATCGTCGCGTTCAACTTCGTGTTCATTAACGCTTTGCCCATTAAACTCGAGGACTGGTTCCTGACCCCAACCCTTTGCCAGGCTTCACTCTCCTCCCTGCTCCCGCTCCCCATTCCTCGCCCAGTGCTTTTCGGAAAGCGTTTAATCGCATTTACATAGATTAGGCAGAATTTGTGTGAAATTGAAACTGAGCGAATGCAACAGCAACAAAAATAAAAAGAAAATAATAAAACAAACAAAAAAAAAAAGCAAAAGGGAAATAAATAAATAAAAGGCGTGCAAAGTGCGAAGATTACGAGGAGCCCAGGTATGTCAGGTACCTGGGCCATGGAACACCTGAGGGGAGGGATGAGTCACAGAGAGAGAGAAAAGGGGACTATAAATAAATTAAAATAAATATAGACTTTGTATTTTATTAAATTATTAGTGGAGGGTTTTTATAAATAAATAAATAAATTATAAATAAAATAAACTTAACCAAAACTAGAGAGAGGTAGAGAGTTTGCTCATTAAATCAAAATCTGGGGGAGATATGAGGTTGGAAATTAAACAAATGAAGTAGGAAACCGGCTAAAAATGTCCTGAACTTTATATACTCCTTCAAAGAGCTTTATAAATATTTATTAGGACCTTTTCCAAGTATAAACAATGTTAATAAGTTAACAAGTTAATAAGACTCTTCTTAAGGCTTTAATTTTAGCTGGACTACAATCTATTATATATGAATAAATAAATAAATAAATATACCTTATAATATATATAACACATAAATAAATAAATACAAGTATATAACAAAATAAATAAATAAACACACCTATATCACCCACTCTCCCAGGGTATTCCCCAATTAATTGAGTGCCTTTTCATAAAAATACTTGAAAAAGATCTCCCTTTCAGTCACATAGAAATATTTCTTGGTACTTACCCAGATAGCACAGATACCTCCACCGAGATATATACCTATATATATATAATTTGTGTGCCACTTGGCGAGCTCTATAGGTTTTATTCTCATTTTTGTTCTTCCCTTTTTTATTTTTGCTGCATCCAATCTTTAGTGCATATTTTGCCGATGCTTACTTTCTTGTTCATTTCGTTTTGGCATTCTTTTATTTCTGTGTTATTCCGCCCCCCCCGTCTGCCGCCCCTTTTTTTATCACAGCCCCAAATTTCTTCATCAATTAAGAACATCAACGAGTTGAAGAGGAAGAGAACAAAGAGTGGAAAAACAAGCCAAGAAAAAGGGGGGAAAATGGGTAAGAAGGGAGCGGGAAAAATGGCGTCTATGCCTGTCCATACTTGTTATTATCCTTCGAGTCGAGGACGCTGACACTTTTTCGTCATTACTGTTAAAAGCGTTAAGGCAAAGGACGAAGCGAACCCAACAAACAACAAAATGAAAAGAGTTTTATCAGGCAATATAAAAGGAAAACAGCCAAGAAAAAAAAATGGAAGCGACTGGGGAAAATAAGCGAGAAAGAAAAGAAAACTGCAAGGAGCTGGCATAAAATCTCTGTGGGATCCAGAGAGGGGCCAAGTGGGGAGCAGAGAGGGGGGTGCAGGGGCAGGATGTGCAGGGGGCAGGATGTTTTGTTGGCCAGGGTGCCAAAAATTGAGGTTATCGCTGAGCAACGACAGTGATGGGGACGAGCAAAGGAAGTGCACTGAAGGAAGCTTAGGAAAATTATAAGAAAAATCAAGGGAATCTTGAAAAAAATATTAAAATATAAACTATTATTTATTTTTTAAGGTTAAACTAATTATTTGGATTTTTATATAAGCTGTATATATTTTTTATAGCCTTTTTTTTTATAAGAGTTAACCTTTTCCGACTGTTTTACTAGGCGTATACGTGATATAAGGGTTCTAAGGATCTGGGCATCTTTTAGACCCTTAAGTTTTGAAGAAATACAGAAAATACCCATTTTAAATTGAAATTTCATTTCCTTTTTATCAGGATTTTCTCTCAGTGCCTTAGAAAAGGACACATGCCCACAGAAAAAAAAAGAAGAAAATAAAAGACGCTGCAGCGGAGAGGCAGCTGCATACGGGACAAAAATGCCAAGGCGCGTGGGTCGGCATGTCCTTCATCAGGCTCATCAGGACACTCGTGGCGGAGCGGACAAACGGGGAGCGGGAACCGCGCCGAGCTCTCGTCCTGCGAGCAGTATATACTATAGCTGTAGTCCTGCGTGCTGCACGCGTCGTTGCGCTTAAATGCCAAAATGAAGCTCCCTTTTCCAGCCCCAGTCCCTCGCTTTTCCGCACCCCTCCCCAAACCCGCTGATTGCCGTTTTTCCAAGGCATGCCTCTGCCCCCTAAAATTTCCTTGGAATCCACACACATCTTGCCACCCAAAACGAGTGACATTTTCCGAAAGGTATATGAGGGTATGAGGGTTTTGTAAGAGTTTTTGAATTTTAACTTGAGTTAAAATAAAGAAGGTATGGAAATATATTAAAATAATTTATAGGAAATATATTTAAGAGAAGTTTGGAGTAAGAAATAAATAGTTCAAAGGTTCTTTTAAGGTTAAACATCAATAAAAAGATCATAAGTGTGTTTATTTTACTAATAGAAAGTCCTAAGGAGTTCAATAATATTTTACCTATATGTTTATGCTTAACTTTTGTTATATAAATTTTAATAATTTATATTTTTATTATTAAACCAAAAACAAAACAAAAGGCATCACCAAGTTCTCCCTTTATTTCCTACGCTTACCCCAGCATTTCCTTTTTATTTTCTTCGGGAGGGAAGTAAAGTTTTTTACCAAGTTTTTGGCAGAGATTGATGAATTTTGATGATGTTTACGCGCAAAAGGAGAATTTTTCTTTAGCTGCATTTGTAGTAGGTCCTGCGCAACGTCCCCCCATTCCTTCGCATTTCTTCTTATTTTTTTTTTTAGGAGTTTCGGAGCAGCAGCAGCATCCTTGAAATAACCTTAATCCCGCAGCACGAGGGGTAAAATGAATGATGTTCTCGGGGCAGGATCTCCCTGCTCCGCCAGTCCCCAGGATATGTTTCTGGTGTCAGCGGCCTGCATTCCTTGAGATGGCGAGAGCCCCCGCTTTATGTTTCAAGGATATCGTTTCATTTTTTACCCCACTTTTTTCGTCTCCTCGGTCGTCGGGGTGTCGTCGTTAGATTTTCATTTTCATTGCAATTTCATTTGGTTGCCGCACGAAACGCAAGGCAAAGTGGCCAGGACCAGAACCGGGAACGGGACTAGGACCCTTCCTTCCTTCCTTGCTACACCACTTTCTCCCTCCCGTGTCCTTTGGTGCGTGTGCAATGCAAGGACGCATATTAATATCCTTACTTAGCTGCATGAAATGTGCTTAGCACGTTTCCACACTTTCCATCGTCGTCGCCCCACCACTGTCACTTCAATAGGTGAAAGGGGCCACAGATCGGAGCTGGGAGTTGGTAGCTGGGAGGTCCTTTTCACAAAGGGGCGAACCATAAGAAGATGCAGGAATTTTCGCCTTGGCTTTTTTGTTCTCCCAATGCAATGGGAAACGGCAAGGTCTTCGCTCGCCGGTCGTCGGTCTTCAGTCTTCAGTCTTGGATTTATTAAAGCAATTCAAATGCATTTTAAGATTTGACTTTAGTTTCAGCAGGTTCTTTGAGATATTTATGAACTTGGGAAAATGTTTTTTGTATGAAAATTACGTATAAATAAATTTATTAGATTATTAAATCCTAACAAAAAGGCAATTATTTGATTCAAAGTATTTTTTAGGTGCCGGGAAAATATTTTAACAAGTAGTTAGGACATTTATTTGTTAAAATTCTTAAGCTTGAACGAAATTTATAAAGAATATTTATTTATTATATTATTATTATATATTATATATATTATATTTGTATATTTTATTATATTTATACTTTCTAAAGTAGCTCTTGTGTGAATTTTGTTCAGAATTAATATCACTCATACCACATGTGGGCCCAGGAGAGGCTTTGGTATGAGTATAAATATAGAAAACTAGCCAAGAAATATTAGTGATTATTATTTAACAATTAAATATATATAAGTTTTAAATAAATAATAATTTTATTATATTTTAAATCATCAAATAAATAGGATAATAAATAAATTATAGACCAGCTTTTGAAATATAATGCTTTCAGGAGAAAGATAGCCTCTGGGCAGTATTTTTTATAACCTAATTAGCTTTGTCCTGGACTCAATAACACAGCTTCCACGACTCCCTACCATATCTGACATAGTTTCCATATATATTATAATCTTTCTTGCTTAAAATAATTCGTACAATGATTATACAATTCTTTAAATAAATTCTATAACTAAAATCCAAGACTTTCAGTTCCCTCTATGCATTTCAAATTCAAAAATATCAACAAAGTATATGTAGATTCGCTCTCCCTCTCTCCAATAAGCAATTAGTTCCATTATGATTTCCTTGGCTTGGCATTCGGAGGACTTCAAAGGACACCATTGCTCATGCCACATGTGGACGTCGTATGCCAATGGCAATCGATGACTGGGCTGCACCAACTGCACAACAGGCAGCAACAGGGGGGCAGCAAGGGGGCACAGCAGGGACAACAAGGACAACAAGGACAACACAAAGACGACGTTTATGCAACAGTCATTCGCTGAAAATGGCAGGCCAGGGAGAAAGAACACAAATGGGCAAAAAATACAGCAGGAAAATAAAAAATAAAAACACTGCGAGGGCAGCGGAGGCAGGACCGGAAGGCAGGAAAAAACGTCGTAGCTGGAAATGGCATGAAAATGAAAACCTACCGACGCTGCAAGTGGATGCTTTCCGTGCCCCGTGTGTGTGTGTGTGTGTGTGCACTTTGATGCTCTTATTGCGTTAAAAAAAAATAATAAAAAAAAGGGAAAGAAAGCAAGAAAAACCCATACAGAGAACGCAAATCAAATGAAACACCAAAACACAGACAAGGGAAAAAAGATAGAGGGAAGAAATTGAGTGCCGCCCATGCAATTTGCAGTTATTGCCCCAAAGCATCGCAGCAGCAGCAGCCTTCCCCTCTCCCCGCCCCTGGAAATAAAGGACCTCCCCCTCCCCCCGGTATTTGGCAGAGGCTTTCGTTTCGTCAGGATGGAAATGTGAATTCGTTTCGTCTTTTTTTTTTGTTTCATTTTCATTCTTTCTTGCCATTTTTTTTTTGCTCCTCCTGCAAAGCAGCATTGCCAAAAAATTTCCAACCGGACGCAGTTGGTCAGCTAACACCCCCTCCCCCCTCGGAAAAGCAGCCGAAAAACTCCCGGCCAAAATGTATGCAAGCTGGGAAAAGTGCAAAAGAAAATGTAAATGAAAAGAGCGTGTGCTGTGTGTGTGTGTGCACGAAACAAAAAGAAAGAAACTAATTCGATTAATCATCAGGCCAAAAGGCAGCAGCAGCAGCAGCAGCAGCAAAAGGCATCCTGCGAAGTCCTGCCATCCTGCCTGCCAGCCAGCCAGACAACAACAACATCGCAATACAACGTGAAATGGGCAGCAAAAACAAAGCAAAAAGGAAACTAAATGGAAAGGACCCAAGCATTTCCCACACAAACACACACACAGAGAGATACAGATACATGCAGCCCACTGCAGCTGAACGAGTCGTCCTGCCGCTCCTGTTGATGACTGACTATAACGCCCACGCCCACACCCACCGGAAGTTGCCCCCCCCAGCCACCGCCCACTCATTCGCCGAAAAAAATGAAGGGAGTCCTGGGGGGGGAAAAGCGGAAAAGCGTGGGCATTGGGTGGCCAGCAATCAGAGGCGAAGGACATGGAATCGATGGAACGTGGCAGATACTCTTACTTACTAGGAAGAGCTACTCCTTGAAAATGAAGAAAAAATATATAAAAATAAATAAAATATATAAAATATGTAAGTAAATATATAATTAAAATATAAAGAAATATTCTATGAGCTTGTAATTATGTAAGTTTAAATAGATTCACTTTAGTTAATTATTAAACTGTGTAAATTTAATAAATATTTAATTCTGAAAGCCAACTTCTTCTGGGATATAATTAATATTCAATAAAATCAATAAATAATAATACATTAAGTATTTATTTAAGATTTTATTAAAGAAATAATAACAAAGCACTTGTTACTTATTGTTTTCTTTATTTTATGTCAGATAAACTCAATAAAAAGTAAGTACAAAATATACCTTTAATATCAATTAATATATATTTATAATCAAAGTCTCTAGAAATATTCAATAATTAATATTAAAAAGCCTTTACGTAAAATTTCTAAACAATATTAAGTTAAATTATTATTTCCAGCATTTGTTTAAAGAATTAACTTAATAAAAATATATTTTTTAAAGGAATAGCTATTAATTTTTAACTAATCCCAACCACTTCCCAAATACCGCATACCCCTTGTCCGATGTAATGCCCTTTTGGACTCCTTGTGGGTGTTCGGGCTTGATGCGAAGCCTTCCCCTCTCCTCCCCCCCCCCCCCTCTGCAGCTGCTGCACCACTGGCCTAAGCTGGCGCCCCTGCACCACCCCCCACCCCCCTACCCGCTTGGAGCTGCAACTCCAACTCCGATTGCAGAGGCAATTCAACCCATTTGAGGCAGCGACGACGCATGCACAGAGCCGTCACTTTGGCCAATGTGTGTGTGTGTGTGTGGC
Organism: Drosophila lacteicornis; assembly: GCA_008044355.1. Lineage (NCBI taxonomy): Eukaryota > Metazoa > Arthropoda > Insecta > Diptera > Drosophilidae > Drosophila > Drosophila lacteicornis. The sequence goes on from VNKF01012042.1 coordinate 13,486, forward strand.
ATGGGTGTGTGTAAAATAGAGGGGAGGGGGGACATGAGGGCCCAGCGGATGTCAGTGTTTGAACTGACCAATCTGCAGGCATATATTGCAATAGGCGCAAGCTGCAGGGTGCAGGGCGCACAGTGCGTATGCGCAATGCCCGGCAGTCAGGTAAAAGAAGGAAAACCCAGCAAAAAAACTAAGGAAAAATAAAGGAAACCCCGAACTGGAACTGAAAGAAAAGAGAGGATACAACAAACATTTAACAAATATTAGTTGGAGAGTGTTGGGTTTAAGTTACCAGAAGAGTAATTAGGTTAGGCATAGTTTTGTTTAGTAAACTAAGTAAGTAAGTCACTAAAGAATCATTGCAGGACCTGTCACAGGTCCTCTAGGTTATTTACTAGGAATTACTGTATTTAATACAATTAAATAAATATTATTCAGTTAAGAAAAGGCATTTCTTAAAAGGAAATTGAGCTACTATACCTTAGTTAGCCTTTTCATTGAGTTCACTCTTTCTCAGGGGTTTTCTTTTGGTAAATATTTATTTGTGTAACTCATATAGTTATTTAATTCAACTTACTTAGCTTTGAGTTAGCCCCTGCTTAAGTGATCACTCTAAGTGATTTTTTCCTTGTGTAAAAACCGAGGCGAATCAGGCATATATAGTGCCACATAGTTGGATCTGGGGACTGGGGGCTGGGGCCATGCAATTAGTCTAATTGCTAAGCATGCCAGCCTGCTCTGGCCATTTCCATTTGCATCCCAGCCGAAAGCGAGGCCTTGGCCGAATCCGAATCTGGCCAAGACAGATCGAAGAGCAGGCAGCAGGCAGCAGGAGCAGGCAGCAGGAGCAGGGAAACTGGCGCTAATCGTTCAAACGAAATCAGCAACAATTCATTTGCACAACAAGCGCTCCGGCTGCAGTTCCATTTTCCAGCCAGTCGGTGTACCCAGTATCCAAGTATCCAAGTATCCCCAATCCCCAAGACCCGACCAGCACTGGCAGATTATCTTAATTCACGTTGTGGGAGACTAATGAGTGCAAACCGTCGAGTGGCAGTGGGAGAAGCGAACCTCCAGCGAAAACAAACGTGAGGCCTTTCTCTCATTTTGGACGTGGATATGGCCTGGATGAGGCTGTAGATGTGGATGAGGATGTGGCTCTGGCTGTGGCCTCCTCTGTGGCTGTGCGGACTCTCAGACGTTCATCCATCGTGCCACTCAACATGCGTGAGCGCCCGGTGGTTCCCGAGCCTCTGCCTCTGCCTCTGCCTTCGCCGTCTTGTCTCCTGTCTTCGCTGGCGAAGCCGCGTCTTTAATTGAATTAGTGGGACCAGTCAGCCAAGCCACGTTCCTTGGCCATAAACTGAGCGAAAAGGGGGATACAAAAAATATTACATTATTAAATAAATAGAGAACATAAAGGGAAACAAGGATATTTCTATCTAAAAGTGTGCAGGAATATTTTTTAAGGGAATTTTGAATTAATAGACTGCCTTGCATATTTAAATATGGCAGTTAGCTGGTCACTCTGATTCCTTAATATTAGTTAAATAACTTTAAGATAATAACATTTATAGCCAGATTCTTCTCAAGAAACTCTTCTTAAAGATAACATAAATGGAGACAAAGATATTTCTGTATAAAAATGTGAAAAAATATTTGTAAAGCAAACATTGACTTACTAGAGTGCCCAGCTTAATTAAATAAGGCAGTTAACTGGTCACTCTGTTTCCTATTTCCTGCTGGTCACACTGTTTAAGTGAATATTGGTTAAATAACTTCTAAATAATAATATTTGTAGCCAGATTCTTCCCAAGAAACTCTTCTTAAAGGTGTCATAAATGGAGACAAAGATATTTCTATATAAATATGTGTACGAATATTTTTTAATTGGATTTTTACGTAATAGAGTGTCCAGCTTAATTTAATAAAGCAGTTAGCTGGTCACTCTGTTTTCTATTTCCTGCTGGTCACACTGTTTCAGCTTTTATTATTTAAATAACTTTTAAATATTAATATGTAGCTAGATTCTATCCTAGAAATCCTTTCCAAAATTTCTCCCAGACATATCCTGGATATAATGTATTTAAATTTCAATAATAATACATTTTTACCCCCCTTTTCCTGCCAGTGCATGCAGCTCCTCGTCTCCCAGCGATCTGTGCGTTTCAAAATCGCATTAATTGCGCGCGAGTTGCCGAACTCGAACTCGAACTCGAACCCGATTCCGATTCCGATTCCCGGCCGATTGCCGCCCCCTTAACCCCTCGGAGCCGCCGTCTTAACCCTCCATGGCCGCCTTTCCGCGGAGCTTTATCTGGGCGAACGCGTTGTGCGTTGCTTGTGACGCCTTGTGTCGCTTTTAATTAAGCATAAATTTCATCACACAAGATACGAGGCACTGGCAAGGGGCACGCATCTTGGCTGGCTTCCTTTTCTTTTTCCTTTTCTTTTTCTTGGGATTTTTTTTACGTTTTATTAATGTTGCAGAAACATGCAGAGGGGATCTTGAGGAAATTCCTTAAGTTCGAGACCTCGGGTAGAGGCATTATGACAGCTCTGCCTAATTGATTGAGCCATTTCTGCTGCTGAGCCCGAAAAACTTGTAACTTTCTTGGCCGGGGATAGCTCGTCGTTTGTCAAGCGTTCCCGCAGACACAGCTGGCGGATTTTTTGGCCAAGACAAATGGTGAGCCATTAGGTTTTGACCAAGGCAAGTGCCAAGTGCCGCTGCCTGCGGTCATCTTTGAAACTTCAAAGGAGTTTCAGGAACATCTTTGGGAATCCTTCAAATAAGTTAAGATTCTCCTCAAAAATATATCCATAAATCCTTCCACACAAATTTCAGACCAATGACTTGAACTTATCTTTATCGAGGAGCAGGACTTCCGCTGTTCCACACACATAATAATAACCGCCGTATCGAACAGCTCTTTAAAGTCACCGCCAACTTCCGCCACCTTTGGCCATTTCCGGTGGGGGTCAATGACTTGGCCAAAAGCCTTTGTTTGGCTATTGCTCCTGTTATTACAACGTTCCTCCCACCACCACACACATATCCCTGTCATCCATGGGCCACTTTTTCTTCAGCAAAGCACATTCTTATTTCGGCTCGTTTTTCTCTTATTTTTCGCTTCGCTTCGAGCCTGATAAGAGCGGCAGACGCCGCCCATTCCGAGCACCTGACAAACACCTGTCTGGCCCAGGTCCTGCTTGGAGTCCTCGGTCCTTGGTCCTCACTCCTCACTCCTTACTCCTTATGCCTCCTCTTGGCTCTGGCGGCCGAGCATGTTCTGATTTTTTGTCATCATCGTTTGAAATTGTATCGCATTTTTTTAAAGGATATTGTTTCAAATAATTCAAACTGTAGAGAGCACTCAGGGAAAATTTATATTAGGTTTGGAAGATATATTATCCAGGAAGTATAGTTCTTTTATAAATATTATATAGTTTAATAATCCTTCAGCAGAATTAGCTGGACTCTAAGGAAGGAGATATTAATATCTGTTAAAAGATATTCAAGTTAGGAAGGAGAAAGCACTCAGGAGGATCACTGCAGGGTTTTTTAAACGTCCTGAAGATCCTTTGGTCACTGCAAGTAATATAAAACATTTAATAAAAATATTTAATAAATATTTATAATAATAAGATTATTTTCCCCCACTTTTTATATGAAAATTGGTTTCTTTTTCTCCTCTAATATTTAATAAAAATAAATAAAAATATGTAATAAATATTTATAATAATAAGAACATTTTCCAACACTTTCTACATAAAAATTCGCTTAATAATTCCCCTCCAAACAATTTCTTTAAGTGCCCCACTGACCCCACTCCCTCGCAGTTAATGTTTGCGCCAATATTTTGCGGGCAGGTGGTCACTGGAGGCGGTGGCAGCAGCGCTGGAGACGAGCTCCACTGGAGGTCTGGCCTGGTCAGCGTCAGGAGGCGCCTCCATCAGTCGCCAGTGTGTCCAGTGGAGCGTGATGTCGTCTGACATTTACGGATATATGTACATGGACAGCCGATTACTCACATAGGGAAATGGCAGCAGCAGGAGCAGGAGCAGGACCGGGAGCAGGAGGCAAAACGCGAATGCGGATGGACTTTCTCCGCAACCCGAACTCCCCAGGATTGTGTGCCTCGTTTTATGTATTCCCGTATTTGCGTTTCCTCCTCTTTATTTTTTTTTTATTTTTTCGGCTGCTATATGCGGTGCGGCGGCTCCTCCTCGAAAATATTGAGGATAACACACGGGCAGAACAGAAAATAAAAAAAAAAAACAGAGAGAAAAACTTTGCGAAAATTTTGTTAACGTAAAAAAGTCGCTTTGTTCCTGTTTTTCGGGCAAGGGAAAATGGGATATGAGGGCCATGTAGGTGTAGGTGGGTGTATTCCATAAAAATATGCTGGCCATGAGCCTGCTTTTTTGTTACTCTTAAGTCAGAGGTCTATAGAGAGTTCGATTAGGGATTTTAATATTAATAGGGAGTTTAATTTCTCATTTAATTAATAAGAAAACATATTTAATGGGTTATATCTGTATGAAAATAAAAAATAAGTTTAAGAGGACCTCTGATTACCGTTTAATTTTAGGGGTAGAAAATGTGTTATTTTTCCTATAATTCATTAGAGTATCTAAGCTTCGTTTTGGCTAAGAATCACCTGCCCCATCGGCTCCTTTAGTAGTTCCGCACATTTGGTTTTTTGCCAGGCTCAGACAGTTGCCCGCCGGGCAGCCTCTTATCCTGCCCCCCCCCTTTTCAGCCTCCTTTCCGGCCTCCAACCCTGACAATACCTCGCTCTGATGTATCGTCAATATTTTGTACCTTTATCAAAATTAAATTCCAGCAATGAACGTGTGCCTACGTGCGGCTCTTACTGGGATTTCTGTGTTTTGTATTTTGAATTTTGCATGTCTGATGTCTGGCCGCCAGTCTGGCCATCGAAAAGGGTTGGGAATGGGTCTGAGTCGGTAACTGTAACTGTTTGGCTTTAATTGTGAATTTAAGAGAATATTGAAAAGGTTTTTTATCAATTTCCTTAATAAATTCCCCTAAATAACCATCAAAGCAGCTTCTTTTAGTTTTTTTATGGCCCTTTCCCTTAATTGAAGCCAGAATGGACAGCAATTTGCTTTTCCCAATGCCTGCGCCTATCAGCATTGTCCTGGCCGAGTCCTGATTGGGGTGTCCTGGGTGGTTTCTTCCTTTTTTGGTGCAAACTGCAACCCCATTTTGCGCGGCGGATGCAACGCACGACGGGAATAACAAAGGCCCACAGCGCGCTGATGAATGCCGGTGTCCGTTGGTCCTTGGTCGGTCCCTGGTGCTTGGTCCTTGGTCCTTGGTCCTGCTGGTCCTGCTGCTGCTGTTGCCATATGTGCTGGTGGGGGGGAATATGTGGCTTAGCCGGGGCTCATCGATATGAGGCGATATGGCCGCAACCAATCGCAGCGCGAATGCAGCTCTGCAAAAAAACGCAGCTACAGTGCTGACCGAAAGGCGACGCCCATGTGCCCGCCTGCGATTTGCATGCGTCCACCCACCCACAACCCACCCCGTTTGGCCGGCCAAGGGTTAAGGGGGTTGCTTATGTGCCGCGTGTGCACGTTAATTACTCCGCAGTGTTCGAGCGCTCTGGCTCTCATCCCATCTTGCTCTGTCGCCGCACATGTTGTGCGCGGGGGGAGATGTGGGTGTGGGTGTGGCTGCGGTGTGTGTTCATCAATTTGCCATAGATTGCAAAAAAGTGAAGTCTCAATCAGCGGCCAAAGGCAGCAGCAGCAGCTAAAAAATGAATGGTGACAGTTAATAAAGCTAGGGGAATACCCTATTGATCTATAGATAAAACTATAAAGTATTAAGTTTTAAATAACTAAAACGCTAATTTATTATAAAATAGGGTGACCAGCTTTACCAAATATGGCAATAGGCTGGTCACTCTGCTTCATTTTTAAAGCTGGTCACTCTGTTTTAGTTAACATTAAATTAAAAACCTTGAGATACTCATTTTTAAGCTTATTTAACACCAAATTTAAGTTAATTTATTTTCCTTTAAAGCTAAAATCCTTCTTAAAATAAAACTCCCCATTCAAAAAGTAACCCAATCTCAAATCGAACTCCAAATGGTATATACTGCATACCCCCTGAAAATAGAGTGAGAAATGGCTGAGGACCCACCAACAATATGCTTCTCCACATGCTGCACCAATATCGTGGGCATTTACTAGCATTTTTTCGCCTCTTTTTGTATCACACGAACTACTACTATATGGTACTACTACCCAGTACCCCACTCCTTCCCCATTTCCATCCATAATAATTGAATTGGAAAAAACCCAAAGCGAGAGCGGGAAAAATCGAGGGGACGCGGTCTGTTGGTTGGTTTAACGCTACGCGACCACAGGAAAATTGTAATTAAACAGGATATGATGTTGGTAAAGGTCCAGTCCAGTCCCCGGCCAGCCAGGCAGGACATCTATAAGTTTGTGGGGGTTTGAGTGGGAGTTCGTTCTCTCTGGCTGCATGTGATGGCTGAATAAACTTGTTGTCTCCTAATTGGGAAACCGCCGGGGCAGATCGCGACTTTAATTTGTCATCGAACTTGGGTTGGGGAAAAAGTATGGAAATTAATCTCAGGAGGTTGAGAAAAAAATTGTAAAAGATAAATCTTGCTACGCAGCCGGTAGGATTCGAACCTACGCTCCCAGAGGGAATCTGATTTCGAGTCAGACGCCTTAACCACTCGGCCACGACTGCTCCTTGGGCTGCTGCGGGCCAAGTGTGCTGCTTAAGATTAAACTTTTGGCAATAATAATGGCAGGAAAATGGCACAGATTTATAAATTAAGGAGACTCTTATTTCAAATTTAAAATAATAATAATAATAAAGCTTAAAATAATAAAGAATAAATTATATAACCTTAAGTTCTGTTACTAGCTTGGGAATAAATAAGAAACAAATATTTGGCAGCCTA
>VNKF01012042.1:22950-61544 GCA_008044355.1 Drosophila lacteicornis
AAGGATTATAAAATACGACACAAAAACAACAACTGCTGGGCAGGTCAGCATGAAACCGAAGAAATTAATTCACTTTTTGAAGTTTTTTTAACCTTATAAGGAAAGGATAAATATAATAGAAAATAATCGAGACATTTCTGAGGAAATACAAGGGTCTAAAATGATCTTAAATTATATTAAATTAAGCCTGAACACTCTAGAAAATATACCTTATAAATTATATATAAATTAAATCACGTTTTGATGTTTTTTTAAGCTTATGAAGAAAGAATAAATATAATAAAATATCAGCAAGATATTGCTGAGGATATACAAAGGTCTAAAATGATCATAAATTGTACTAAATTAAGCCTGAACACTCTAGAAAATATACCTTATAAATTATATATAAATTAAATCACTTTTTGAAGTATTTCTATCCTTATAAGGAAAGGATAAATATAATAAAATATCAGCAAGATATTTCTGAGGATATACAAAGGTCTCAAATGATCATAAATTATACTAAATAAAGCCGGAATACTCTAGAAAATATACCTTATAAATAATAGTAAATAATATCCCCGGAAAGGGCATAAAGGATTCAGGATGAAACCCTGACGGCGCTCCATCGACAGCGGCGTCATTTGGCGTGCATAGAAACCGTTAGTCCGGCCCTCGACAAAATACAAGTAAATATATCCCGAAAAAGCGAAGTAAAGCGAAAAAAAAAAACTAAAAGGAGTAAAAAATACAAGGATATGCGGATAGGCGGGGGAGTCAGAATGTTTGTACTTTAAATGACATTCCGCAGTAAATTTCACGTTTATAGCCGGCACACAACAAATAAATATCAAGCGGGACTGCCAAGGGCTGCCAAACAATTGAAAGTGGACCGGGACGGGGGATCCTGCCGTTCTGCCATCGTCCTGCCACACCGACCAGGATCAGCTCCGCTCCGACCAGCAAAACAATAAAAAATGATTGCACAAATAATAAAATAGAGACGGCGAAGGACGAGGGCGCTTCTCATAAATTGAAATGAGTGAGAGCCGTCCGTCGGAGGAGCAGCAAGGATGCAAGCAATTCCAGAGCTCATGCCGAAAATGGTTATAAATCCACGATATGTGCCATAAAAAACATGAATGTCTAAGCTTTGCGACTCGGTAGAGAGTGTTTCACCTTTTACAACATTTATTATTTAGGGGAAGTTGCAACTACTATCGGGTAGGGATATATCTCGTTCCGGGAAACTGTTTATCGATACCGGGATTAATATTTGAGTGTAGAATCTCTTGAAGGAAATGGTACACCCTCTAGAAAAAGGTTCTAAAGGCCCCCTAAAATATAAATAAATATAAAATTTGAATAAACTCTAAACCTAACCCAAACTTAAACCCATCTCAAGCCGGAAAATTCTTTCCCACCCATGGACTTCCTCAATAACTCTCTGTTGTGGCATTCTGGGGAGTCTGGGGCGGGGCACCAGCCTGTCCGAGGAGAACCAAGTAACCGAGGATGAAGTCCGTCTGCTCCCGAAGACGAACGTATCAGCGGCACTTCATCTTGATTGACATGCGCATTGAGAGCGTTGACATAATGATGGACAGACCCCGATCTCCAGTTGCGTTGCTTGATGTGGCCGCGGGAGATGGAGATGGAGCCCGGAGCCCGGGACCTGTCCTTGCCTCTTGGGAGTCGGCGCTTGGAGTGGCCGCCAGTTCCCAGTTCCCAGTTCCGCCCGATATGCGTAATGAGGAGGGTTGGCTTCGGCCCCGATAGCGGTGATTGCGGCCTTTAAGATTTTCCACAATATCAATTTTCATTGTTTCGGACCCAGAGGTTCCTTCAGGCCCTTTGGCTTTGTCACTCACGATCTCTGTTCAAGATCGGTGCGATCTTTGTGCTATCTGCGATGACATAAATAGACGCCAATTAAATGGGCCCTTGATGGGTTCACGTTTTTTGGGTTTTACACTTGAGAAAAGGTAGAAAAGTTTATTGATTTTATGAAATTTTTAAAGTTTTAAAAAGTATATAGAAAATATTAAATAGTTTTCTGCGAACATTTGCTGAAAATTTGAATATAAACGAATTATAAACATGGCAGTTATTAGACAACTAGGTGGCATCTCTATGTGCGCTGATACGGTCACACTGGCTTCCTTTTTGCTTGCAAATGACAGTAGGTGAGTTCAAGTAGACCTGTGGAAGCTGTCACTTCGCCGCCGGTGGTAGCTGAATGGGTAGAGGTGACATCTCCCATTAAGGAAAGTTATAGCTCCACCGGTCCGGGTTCGAGTCCTGGACATTAAGATGGCATGGTTGTTGTGTTGGTTTGGCACTCGTTTCTTGTACAGACATTTATAATAAGCTAGCTTTAAGAGTAAATCCTAGGTTTAAGTTCAAAACTAGGTTTAAGCTGAAAGTGGCACGCGCGCCCTTCGGGGCGCGTTTTTGCAAAAATTAAAGTTTTTTCCCTGCAAGTCCTTGACTTCTTTTTGTAAGTTTTATAAAAAGTTCAACAATATCTGTTTTTGAGTATTCGTCCTTCGGGGCGCCTTTTTGTAAAAATAATTTTTTTTCTCTTATTATAAACAACTTTTAATATTTTTAATACATTATTTAATGTTAAACCCAGCTTAAAAAGTTTTTTCTATCAACTTTACTTATTAATTATTTAGTTTGAACCCATTGCAAGTCCTTGATTTATAAAAAGTTCAACAAAATCTGTTTTTGAGTATTCCCTCTACTTATTTTTTGTTTTTTTCTGCTCTTTTTCCAAACCGGAATTGAGGCAGCCACAAAGTAACAGCAAAACGGAAATAATTTTACAATAAATTATATCAAAACGAATCACACACAGTCAGACGCACACACACAAATGTGACACAGAAAGTTATTGGCGGGGGCGGGAAAGGGACGGAACCAGTTTCTTGAAACTTTGCGAGACATAACGGCGTCTGCCAAAAAGGAAGCGTAGAAGCCGAAGCCGAAGCCTCGAGCACAACAAACACAATAATAAAGGCAAAACAAAAACAAAAACAAAAACAAAAACAGAAGTTAAAAGCCACCGCTGTGGGTGCGAGAGGGAGGCAGGAATAACTTTTGTGGCGACAATTTTGCTGACTTTTCATACCCTAGATCCAAATGGTGTCCTTAATCAAACGGAAATAGCAAGCCCCTAAAAATTCAATAAATCCGTTCTCCGATAAACCTATCGATTATTTCGATAAGTACAATATTTTAGAGTTCGCAAATCTTTCAAGCTTTGATAAATGGAGATTTATTAACAAATAGCTTTATTAATAAAATAATAACAACAAAATAGCTGTCTTATCGATATTTTTACTAAAAAAAAATATCTTGAGTAAGTAATCGATATTTTTAGTAAAGAAAAAAATCTTCAGTAAGAATACTAGCAGTTCGATAGAATTATATTTTTTCTTTTTCCATTTAAACCTTAATGGTATTGAAAATAAATATTTAAAACATTTTTCTGGCGGAAAACTGAGCCTTTAGGGTATTCAAATCTAAGTTTGGGCCACCAAGCGGGCTGGAAATTATTTTTTTCCTCGCTTTTTTCAGTCCACAGGCAGCGTCTTGTTTTTGTGGCATTCGGCCTAAAATGCCGAAACCTGTCGAAAACTTTTTCATCGACTGGCGGCGATTGTGATGGTGAGTGGGTGCCAAGCCAAGGTAAAAGTTTGCTTTCTTATCGCCAAGTGGCAGGAAATTTTATTTTGTTTCCTCCTTTTTTTTTATTCCTCTTTATTTGTTGGTCTCATTTTCGAAACGAATGTCAAAGGATTTGTTACGGAGGAAGGAGCAGAGACGGGGACTTGGCCCATTAAGGTATCTTAAACTATTTGTGGGAATTTTTGAATTGGGAGGAGTAAGATTAAGTTATTTAGAAAGAGAGGAAATTGAATGATTGAGAAAAAAAAATAATATATATAAAAAACACCATCGATGGAAATCGAACCGGGATCCTTCTGATAGGAAGTGAAATGCCAAACCCCTGAGCTATTACCTTACATTGAAATCCTTGCAAAGTGTGTTAAGCTTAAGGATAGCTGAGCTATAAATATAATTTATAGTTCCTCTACTTTTTTGAAATCCTAATTAAAGATTTTGAATTGATGATTAAGCTATAAAATAATTATTGATAGTCAAAAGACCGGTAAATGAAAGGAAAAATCTGTTATACCCTATAGAAACGATCTTAAAAATACAGAATTCGGTTAAAGGGTTCTTAGTAAAAAAAAATTAATGAAATATCTCTTAGAACTGGCGGAAGATAAATGTTTTTACTTTATACATTTTATATTTTTATATCTAGCTATTGCTGAAGGAAAGTTAAAAAGTTACAGAGATTTATTATCAATTTTTATGACTGATAACACTTCCTTTATTTCTTTTTAAAACCTATTCCATATTCTCCTGCTTAATTTATCCCTTTTAAATCCTCATAATTTCCCTTGATTAACTGTCAATAAAGGCACCATTATAGTTTCAATCAAACATATTTCTAATTTATTTATTTGCCATTCAAATGGACCCATATGCCGGCCTGTCCCCCCCTGAGTTACCTGTCAGATTTCCCTATTGCGTGCTCTTAATGACACGGCTCCAATTAAAGCGGCGCACATTGTCAAAACAGCCGCCAACGAATTGAAATCAAGACGGGGCAAGTTGAAAGCTTCAATTTACCACCCATTGTGCCTTGTGGCAACTCTGGCAGATCTGGCAGATCTGAAAACTCCAATCCAAGTCACACAAAAAGCGATCGAGGCGCATGCGCCCCATTCCTGTTTCCATTTGTGTTTTTTATTTTCATTTTTTATCCCCACTTCAGCGAGCCCCCTTCGATTTTTTCCCCAACTGTATTGGGGAATATGCAAAGAGAGCGAGCACCTGTTCAGGGGTCTGCGGGGGGCATTGCTTATAGGGATTTTTAGACTGAGGAAAAATATATAAAATATTTGCAAGGCATAAATGAAGAGAACAGAGAATTTGTCATCATTTTAAATTGATAATTATTATTTTGATGCAAGAAGAAATATCTTCCTGATCTTTGATACTATTCTTTTTCTATATTTTGTATAATTTTATATTTTCTTGCACTATATATAATTTTATTAATATTTTTTTGCAGTGCCTTTGTCCATAGCGATGGCGCGTGGGCTAAGCAAATTTCTTGATTTACGTTCTGTGGTGGCCAGTTGACAGGCGACGCGAACCCCGAAAACACTCGAAAACTCCAAGAAAGAAACACCAAGGAGGCCCCCGAAGCGGACACCGAGCGGTTCCCCTTGATCTGGCTCCGGCTCCGGTCTGGTTTGGGTTATGTTGGAGGAACCCCTCCTGTTACAGGCATTACAGCTAAGCAAATCGCTGGAATTAATTGCCCGGCGATAAGCAGCTGCCCCTCTCAAAATTCAATTAAGTTGTTCGCCGGATTGCAGGTGCAATCCTCTCACCCTAATCCCTTGATCCCTCGCCTCGCCGGAGGAGGTGCGAAATCGGCAGCCGAAAAATGCCAAGTCCCCTGCGTATTTATCCGTTACTTGGCCACATCGAGGGGCTCTGCATATCCCCCTGAAATCCAGGACCAGGACCAGGACCAAGTCGGCCACCTGCCACTTGCCACTGAAGTAGTCGTATTACCGACATTGCCGCGAGGCATCGCAATTTATGGAATCGTTGCATGTGGCAGGGGCAGAGTTCCTCACATTCTCAGGTATCATCAGCCGTGGCAGATACACCAGGTCGGTCATTCCCCTCGTTATTACATCGGTTTTTTGTCAGCATAAATCGATTTATTGCGGGGACCCCCTTTTTATCGCACGCGTCTCGTAAATTGTTGCTTCTTCAGCCTTTTATATTTTTGTTTACGTTTTTTTACTTGGCAAAATTTAAATAAATACAAGAATATGGAATGTATATTTCTGTCTGATCCTATAACGTTTTTTTTATTTTGGGTTGAAGGGTTTATTGTAGCTTGAAAGCATGTCCGTTTGTCCGTTTGTCCGCTTGTCCGTCTAATAGTTTAAAAACCTAGATCTCAAATACTATAAGACATAGAGCTACCATATTTTGTATCAACATTCTTGTAGTTTCCACGCAAATCTAGTTTAAATCTAGTCTAAAAATTCACCCATATAGCAACCTTACCTTATCAAGATCTCATCTGCGCTTATCTAATCTCCCAGCTAAACTTGTGCTCCATTTTATCACCAAGCTGGCCTAGCAAATCATCTTCTTCTTTGAAGGAAAAGGGGGAAACCCATTTCCCTGGCCGTCGCCCACGGGCTGTACCCCTCCAATTTTCTCCCCCCTCCAATCACCCGATCTATTTATTGGAGGCATCGACTGCCAGAATGTCAAATGCACGCAACACCAGCCAAATGCCATTAGCTTCTCTTTCCGAGTTTCGCCCACTTTCGGCCTTCCTGCCAACTTTGCAGCAGCCGCAGCAGCGCCTTTCTCTTTCCCTGTCGCTCTGTTGCCATCTCCGTCGCACACTGAGCCTCCATCTGGCATCCCTCTCGCACGCCGCATGGCCCATTACGCTGTCCATTTGAGTGGTCATTATAGTAAATTTGATTTGGACTTGCCTGCCTCGCTGGGGCTGGAAACACTTGGAAAACTTGGCCCGGCTGGAAGTGCACTGGAAGAAAATGCACTATAAATGGGGATAAGAAAAGGATATAATTTTTAACGGGCAGATTAACTGGCAGTTAAAAATAAATTCGTTTATTGGCAGCAGTCTGTCTTGTATTATTTAATAATAAGCTTTCGGTAAACATACCGGTTATAAAAGAATCGGAATTTCCTTTACCTTCCGTTTAGTTGGTGGTTAAATTTAACTTCCAGTTAGGCACTTGGCACCTTGACTTTGTTCTAAGGTTATTAATCTGCCTAATTTATTTTGTACATCTAACCTTCGGTTAACCCATCGGATATAAGACAGCAGAATTTCATTAACGACCCTTTTAACTGGTGGTTAACTGAAAAGCACCTAGCACATTGTATGCATTTTATGGTTTTGTATTTGTATTTATTATTTAATTATTATTTAACCGCCGGTTAACCTTACATACTATTATTTAATTATTATTGAACCTCCGGTTAACCCTACATACCTCTGTTAACTCCGCAAATACCCCGTTTCCACCTCACAGTGCATCTCCGGCTGGGCCACATCATCAATAGCAAAGTGACACAACTGGAGGCAGTGGCGGCGACGGTGGATTTCAAAGGGGGGGCGGCGGAGGCAGGCGCTGGCTGGCTGAAATATCGAACACGTAGTTAATCAATCCATTGGTGGTCCGAAAACACGACGCGCCAGCAATTACTGTTAACTGGATTGTTGCCGTTCCATTTCCCTCAGCTGTACGCACTTTTCGCCAGGGGCGGGGCACAAAGGGGGGGCCTAAGTGGAACGGTGGAATCGCACGTGGGCGGCAACATCTCTCACACAGAGTTGGCAACATTCTATTTTCCATTGCCCCCATCCTGACCCCTTTCGCCGAAGATATCCTCAGTTTTCCTCTCTTCTTGTCTTTGAACTGCAATTAAAACGGTTTCTGGGCCACATTTCATCTGTGTGGCCAACGTTTTCCGCAAAGTAATTATGTTGTCATTACCTCAAAAAAAAAAGCCTTGAAAAAAAAGGAAAAAGGGAGTGAAAAAATAATAACCAAGGAGAAGGGAAAGATAAAAAAAGGTCAGGAGTAATCAATACTTGTTACATATATAATCTATCTTTTAATTACTACCTAGCCTCCTTCTAGACTTTCCTTTTATTTTTATTTATCTATCTTTTAATTGCTACCTAGCCTCCTTCTAGACTTTCTTTATAATAATTTAAGTTTTAAAAAATATAATATTTCCCAAGAACTCCAAAGAATAACCCATAGAAGTCAGAGACATCCCGTCTTAATCTATGATTAACTCCAGACCCGAGAGCCGTGATTATCCAGCAGGTGCTTTGTGCTCTTGTGAAGTCAACATTTTCCCTGGCATTTCCCTGCACACAGATACAAGATACAGCATGTATCTCATGGATTGCCATTTGCCCGGCCAGCGATTAGATTAGCCTCGCTTGCCTAAGCAGAGGCGCGGATTCAGGTGTGGATTCCGATTCAGATTCAGATTCCGATACTGATACAGATTCATATTCATATGCAGGCAGGCGGCTTCTTGAAAAGGAAAGTGGGCGTGGCACCCGATGCACACTGTAATTACCCCCGAAGTTTGCTGGAGATCCCAAGGTGTAAGTGGGGCTTCCAACTCCGACTCCGACTGCTTTGCATACAGAAGAAGGCACACACGAGCTGTGGGCCCTTGTCGCGTTTCGCATAATTACGCGCAAAGCTCAATTCTAGACTTAATTAAAATTATTAATATCCAAGCCTCTAATAACTGCGGCCTGCGGAGAAGGTGCGCAAAAAATGCGTTCAGGCGGCCGGAACTAATAATCCCGTGCATGCAAAGCGGCAAAAGCGGCTTCTGCCCCTTAAAAAAAAAAAAACATAAAAAATCCAAGAGCAGAAGAGCCAAAGGCGATGACAGCGTGAGTGGTTCTGGTGATGATACAGGTACTTCAAAAATATGGGAATAAATATTTAATGAACTTAAAGAGGGTCTAGATTGAGCTAAGACTTTTATTTGAATTTTAAATATTTTTAGATAGTATCACTTATTGCTAAATAAATTCTACCAAAGTTCAAACCTTCCAGTAACCTTCCCTGATCTGATGCTGACACAACTTCTGAACTCTCTTCCTAATTCCCAATAAATATTAAATTAACTTAAGACTTTTATTTGAATTTAACATATTTTTAGAAAATATCACTTCATTGCTAAATAAATTCTACCAAAGTTCAAGAGCTTCTAGTAACCTTCCCTGATCTGATACTGACACAACTTCTGAACTCTCTTCCCAATTTCCATAACCATTTGGATTGTCTTCGGTCTGCAGTCTTCGCTGGCTTCTGTTTCGGCCAAGACCTGCTCCGTATGTGGCTGAGCGAGTTGCAGGTTGCCAGTTGCAGGTTGCAGGTTGCCAGTCGCAGTTGCAGGTTGCTGTGGCTGCAACCGGCAATCAGCACGCAATTGCGATATGTTTTGCCTAATAGAATCCCATGTGCGCACTCGCATGTAAATTGCAAACAATTATAATAAAAAAAAGAGAGAACAAAAAAATGGCAAAACCGAGGCGGCGGCAGCGAAATAGGAAATATTTTTATGGAGAACAATTTAACATTTTCATACGCTGCTCGTACATATTTTTTAATAGAAATAATTGCCCGGCTCTCGCCACATGGAAAGTGGCCAAGATTCGCACCTGGACGAGGATCGCTCGGATCGCTCGGATCGCTCCAAGATGTGTTCGCACTTCGTAATTTGCGCGGCCGCGTTCGCCCCATAAATTTGATGCCCAATTATTGAAATTGCATTAGATGTGCGTAATTGCAGTCGGGGAGAAATATCTGAGTATATCAGACCTGGTTCCATGTTCAATTAACACTTATGTCATCAGGCTGGGTGGAGAGTGGAATCTTTTTCGCCTCGCTAACTGCGTTTATTTATTTAATGGATCCCACCGTCTCCGGAGGGGATTGGAATGCGTGCTCGAATTGGTACTTGGCCAAGATCGCCACGAGAGCCGGGCCAAGTGCCTTGTAAACGGAAGTCGTTTACAAGGTCTTCTGAACGCTCTTAGAAGAGCATTTATCGATATTTATCGATTTTATATGCCTGGAAAAATGGTTATTTAGGAGAGTTTAAAAGAAGCCTTAAATATGGGGTTTTACAATTATTTTTTATTCATTTAATAGTGTTGGAAAAGTAGGGAAGTTTTCTTGTTAATAAATATATTTAATTATTATTAAACTAGCTTTGAATATAAGTATTAAATAATATATTTATTAACCTAATTGTGATGGTAAAAGTAAGGAAATTTTCTTCTTAATAAATATATTTAATTATAATAAAAGTAGCTTTGAATATAAGTATTATATATAAATAATAAATAATAATGATAACAAATAAATGATAAAAAATTGTTCTATTAACCTAATTGTGATTTCAAAAGTATGGAAATATTCTCCTCAATAAATATATTTTATAATATTTGAGGAATACATTTACTTGAATATATTTTCTGAGTTTATAATTACCTTGAATTTATAGTACTTCCTCTCCCCTGTCTAGATCTGTCTCACTGGCTTTATCAGTACCTCCCCCTTAGGTTCACTCACCCACCGTCAGGTGGCGTTCAACCGTCAGCCAGTCTCTCAAAAAAAATAAAATAAAATTGACTCTGGCTTGTTTATTCATTAGGTTCTGCGGAAAAACGTGTTTAATTTGTGACAAAACGAAGCAGAATCTCTCCTCGACGACGTTGGCCCGTGGGGGCTACTGATTCCGATTCCACAGCCTCTGCCACAGCCACGTCCGCCTCAGCCAGCATCTCATATCAGTATCAGTGGCATCTTAGACTCAACCGAAATCCTCCAGTCCTCCAGTCCAAGTTCCAAGCTCCAAGCTCCAGGCTTCCTGCTCGCCAGCCTCTAGTGGATTTTGGCCACGGCGGGGCAATAAAAATTTATGATGCCAGGCCAAGGCGAGAGAGGACAGGGTTCAAGCTTAACCCACTGATGAAGAATGATGGAGGCTGGAAAAGGATAATAAAAATTGAAGCACACATTAATCAGGGATACTAATAATAAAAAAAAATAATTTATAAAATAAAAAGCATGAGAAATATATTTAAAAATATTATAAAAAGAATTTATGGAATATAAATCAAAATAAATTAAAATAAATACCTTTACTAGATCTTAGCCATTCTAATTATTATTATTAATTACTCCAAACAAAACTTTAGGCTTCTGAGCTGTTCTCAGTGGGTTAATCATGCGAGGGTGCATTTTGCTCCAGTGGTGCGTACAACTGCGTCACATTCGCTGCTGCTGCTGCTTCTGATGGCGGCGGAGCTGCTAAATTAATAAGAATCGGGCGCATGCATTGGGAACTCGTTTCTCAACTAGGCTCAGACTCCGACCCCTCTCGGATCCCTCCTTCTCCTTCTCCTTGAGGGGATCTCTGGCTTAAGCCTGATTCGACTGAGCCTTGGCAGATGTCACGACGCGCATTGTCAAACAAGCCCGAAAAAAATCCATGCCAGGCAAACAACAAAAGCAAACAGACTTGGAAAAAAAAAAATAAAAAAATAGCAACAACAAAAATCACAACACACACAAACACACAGAAAAGCTGAAAAACAAACGCAAAGTTGGCAACATTTTTTCGCTTGGCAGCCACCAAATTGTAACATAAATAGACTGGCAAAAGTTAGTTAGAGGAGTTGTGACAGCACTGAGGGAAAAATATTAGTATTCACAGGGATTTTCTTATTAATTAGAGGATTTGTTGGTATTTTAGAAACTTAAAAGGAGCTTGACTTTAATATTATTAACATAAGGTTACCTAAAATTATATTTTATTCCTTTTTTATGAACTCTTGAAACTTTTATATAAGTTTATCAGATAATTTATAAAAAAACACTTGGAAGGGTTTAAGGTTAGGTTATGGACACTCTATATCTCCTTTTTATTATATATTATTAGTTATATAACTTTCTAGAATACATATTCCACTTTTCCCAGCAAAAGGCAACTATAAAGCATGCTTGACTCGCTCGAAACAGCCATATAGCATGCTTATATGTACTAATTAAGCTTAAAATCATTGTTAAATATTCAATAAAATTACAAAATAAATGTTTACTTAAAGGTTTACTATTTCTTAATTATTTTAAGGCTTTCCTAAATTTACTTATCTCTTTTTTTTTAATTTTTCCCTTCAAGTACCTATTTTTTTTGTCGCTGTGTTGGAGGAGTACTCACTTCTAGTGAGAAGGAATGGTGCCAGGGAAGTAGGCGCGGGAGTTACAGAGGGGGCGGGCTCCCCCCTCCCCCCGCCCCCTCTCAAATGCTGCTGCACATGCGCAACTGCAACTGCAACAGCAACATCAACGAGAAAAGTTCAACATGGCTTGTCGGTCTTTGTGGCGACCATGAAAAACGTGACATTTTTATGTTGCAAACTTTAAATCTTTCATATCAGAAAATGAAATGTTGCAATGCAATTGGCTGCAACAGCAACAGCAACAGCAACAACAACAACACGAGGCGCTCTGTTGACATTTGCAGCAACAAAAACAAATGCAACGAGGCATGTGCTGGTGCCTGGTTTCCCAACTCCTTGGGTTTTGGGATACGGACTTGGACTCGGCTTCGGATTAGCTATTCCACTTGAGCCCCATTCGAATTAATTTTGGCAAAAAAAAAAAAAAACAGACAATCGTCAGTACTTTCCATCTCATTGGAGATGGAGATTCAGAGGAAAAGTATTCCATGAGGTTTTTCTAACAAAAAAGTCATAGCAAAGTTATTTAAATTTAAAGAAGATATTGTAAAAGGTATTGTTTGGATATTTTTCTTAGAAGTATTTTCTATCTATTAAATTAGTAAAAGACAATAAGAAGAATTTTTAAGCTTAGGTCCATTTGGAAAAAATATCTCTGATCTCCTTAAAAGCGAAAGATATCTTTGACTTGTATTATTGGATTTGCCACGGTCGCCATCAGTGTTTTTAATAATAAAATTCAACCTTAAAAATCCTTAAATACTCAATGGTAATTATATTTTAATTTCTGGATTTGTCACGGTCGCCATTAGTGTTTTTAATAATAAAATTCAACCTTAAAAGTCTTTAAATACTCAATGGTAATTATATATTAAATCCTGGATTTTTCACGGTCGCCATTAGTGTTTTTAATCATAAAGTTCATCCCTAAAAATCCTTAAATAATCAATGGTATATATATAAAATTTAAAATAATATCAACTCGCTAAGAAGTGATTTCCTTAAGGATTTTTTCCTTAAACGTATTCCTTTGGCAACACACCCGCAGTAATTACATGAAACATATCTCCCTTTTCGATCTGTCATTAGAGGAAAATATGAAAATGCCAAAAGGAAACCAAAGAGGCTTAGCTCAGCGGTAAAAGGGGGATAAAGTGGGCAAAGTCGATGACTGAAACTTGGAAAAAAGGCGATGCCAGCTCACCTGCATTGATTAGCAATTCAATGCAGATGTGAAAGCACCAGGAGGGACTTCCCCTCAACCCACTCAACCCACCAACGACTTAATTCGCTGCCCAGAGGAGCCACAGGACCCACTGGTATCCTGGGAGGACTCCACCGAATGTTCGGTTCCGCTTTTCTCTGTCGGGGACATTTAATTTATGCTCGCGTTTTTTGTTTATTGCGGTACACACTCACATATCTATATATATATATATATATATTCGGAGGCTATATCCCGGGCCTTGGCTTTAGCTTTAGCTTCGGCTTCAACCCACCCCTTGCTGTTCGATTTTGGTTGGTCAGCATCGATGCCACGCATCTATATCCATATCCATATGCATATGCAGGACGCTGCCACATACGTCGCATGTATTTTTTCTTCCGCTCGTATTTTTCCCTTTTAATTACAAAGGAAACAAGAAGGATCCAGCGCGATTTCTTTGCTCCCTCTCTCTCTCCCTCTCTATATAGGATATATATGTGCATATGGTATATATCGGTGGGGGATGGGGCAGGGACCCTAGTTTTTGGGTGGCTTCTGTGCTCCTCTGCAGTGGCAATAATTCGATTAGTGTTCGTGTCTATTTTCAGCCTCCTCTGGCCGTCCATTGCCTTTTCCCCTATCTGTTATCCTGCCGCCATTTTTTTGCTTTTCTTCCTTTTATTTTTTTTCTTTTTGTGCTGCGCCCAACAGTTTTTCCAGTTTTCTGCTTGTTTTGCCATTTTTCCACCCATATTTTTGCGCTCGCTTCTTGTTTGTTTTGTATGCCTTTGTTGCCGCTGCCTCTGGATGTTGCATGCTGCGCTGCAGGACTCTATCGAAGCGAGGACACCCGCGCCTGGACATTGGTCATCATTCATCAAAGTGAAATGTTGATTTAGTGCCCCGAGCTGATGCCACCGAAAAGGGAACAACAAGAAAATAGGGGAAAAAAAAAAGCAGCAGCGTTGGAAAAATAGGGAAAAACGGGGCTGCCACCAATGGGGGCAAGCTTGCACTTTCTTTTTTCTATCCCGGACTGGGCCGGGGAGGGGGTAGATTTTTTCGGGCTTCCCCCTCCCGAGCCTCTCTGGATGTGGCGCCATTTTGTTGCCTCCTTGCTGCTGCAGCATGTGATGAATTGATGCTGTTTATTCGACTGCAAACATAACCAGCATCCAGCATCCAGCATCCAGCATGTGCAG
Source organism: Drosophila lacteicornis (assembly GCA_008044355.1). Taxonomy (NCBI): domain Eukaryota; kingdom Metazoa; phylum Arthropoda; class Insecta; order Diptera; family Drosophilidae; genus Drosophila; species Drosophila lacteicornis. The sequence goes on from VNKF01012042.1 coordinate 37,283, forward strand.
CAAGCGGGAGCGGCCGGGAAGTGGTAGGAAAATGTGAGGAAAATGTGAGGAAAGGGGGCTGCTTCTTGTTATGCTTTTTGATTAGCAACGGACTGAACAGAAAAAAATGTTGCACAAGAAAAGGAAGCACTAGAAAAAAAGAAAGGAAGAAGTTCGGGCAAAAGAAGGACGAGAAGAAGGCAAAATTAAAAAATTCTCCAGGATGTGAGTATGTGTGTGGGTCTTGGTGTGAAGAGTATGCAAAAGTACCAAGAGGCAGGGGAAAATCTTGGACTTCAGCGGCTACAAAAATGCTCTAAAGCATGCTTGCGAGTTGGCACAGCCTCTGCCGGCACACTCGCAGTAAGCACAGCATGTAAAGAAGTATTAAACATACATTTTATGTCCAAATTTAACTTTTTATGGAGATAAATATAATTTTTTTTCCTAACTGTTTTAAATGCAATTTTACAAAAATGTTAGGTATTTTTCTACACATTACTCACGCCAATGCAATTCTTACATGTCTATAAGAATAAATTTTTTATTTAAGGTTAAAGGATTTAATAATGCTATGGCAAAAGTTCCGAAGAATTTAAAAAGGAATGCACGCATAGCTTAAAATTTCCAACGAGTTTTAGCTAAACTATTGGTAACCAGGCTGAATATATAGATGGCAAGCCTGGCAAGGTAAGATATATCCATGTACCCAAACGAAGTCTAAAATAATTAAAACCAAATAAAATACAACAATTTAATGCAAAAACTTAATACTGAAATTAAATGCAAAAGTTAAGTACTGAAAATTAATGCAAAAATGTAATACTAAAATACAATGCAAAATTAATAACTATAATTTAATGGAAAAGTTAAATACTAAACATTATGCAAAAATGTAATACTAAAATATAGTCCAAATACTTAATTCTGAAACTTAATGCAAAAATGAAATACTGAAAATTAGTGTAAATATCAAAATATAATGCAAATATAAATACTGAAATTTAATTCAAAAATTAGATACGGAAAATGAATGCAACATTTTAATACTAAAATAAAATGCGAAAATATAATACTGAAATTAAATGTAAAAAATAAATACTTCCTTTGATCTCCTTCTTTCTGATATAACAAATAGACCCCCTCCTGGAATACCCTTAAAACTTGGCCCGCATATAGGGTATGAAAATTGCACTTTTTCCGTAATGCAAAAATGTTTCCCATTTTTTTTTTTCGTCCTTTTCATCTTTTGCCTGTCGTTGCTACTCTTCTTTTTTTCGGCTCCTCTTTTTTGTTCTCTGTTTCAGTTCTCTGAGTGTGTGCGGACATCCTGTGCCTTCGCTGGCCAATCATATCGGCGGAGGCGGCTACCGGCGGGGGCGTGGCAAGGACCCCCCACCGCCCACTCCCCAACCGATATCGAGCCATAGGTGCCGCAGATATAGCAGCCGGATATTGGACCCACTCGACGGGGTCCGGGTCCTTAGCCATATATACTCAAACTCACGAAAATTTACGAAATAAAAAGCCGGGCGATGGCGATGGCGATGACGATGCTGGTCGCATTTACATAGGAAAAGCTAGAGCGGGAAAGCGGAAAAAGGGGGGGAAAGCAAGGGGGAAAAGGACTTTGACAAGCTCCCTCTCTGGCATATTGATTGAACGGTGCCCGCATGCAGGTAAGTCCCCCATCCTCCTCAGCTCGGGGCCTTTCCTTGTTTCTTCTTGTCCACACGGCGAGTTCTTTTTAATTAACGCTAATTCCAATTACATATTTCGTTGATTTCGTTGTTTGATTTCGCAACGGTCAGAGATTGCAGATATATGTGTGTGTTTGTGTGTGAATATATCCTTATATCCTTTCAAATGGGTTGTCAGGTTGCCAGCACTCACTCACTTTGCCTTAATTGAAGATTAAAATCAAAGGTGTCCCTCAAAAGCAGCTGCTGGTGAAAGGTTACTTTAATTTTAGGGACCTATTAAATGGTGATTCTAGATCGGAAGAGAATTAATACTACAGAGGATATAAAAAGTATAGTTTTCTTTAGTTTTACTTAAGTAATATAATAAATTAAATCAAAATTATTTCTAAAATATTTCTTATCTCAATTCCTTATGTAATACCTTAATCATAACAATATAGGAGTCTTTTTTTTTAAATGTAATAGAAAGGTCACTAAATCTTATTCAATTTATATTTTTTTAAAATATTTTTATTCTTTTTTTCAGCCAGTTGCGGGCGCCATAAACTGTAGGAGATACCTGAAGATCGTCGGCGAGCAATGCGAATGTCATTCGCTACACTATTTTACCCACCGCATGAGCCCCTCACTGTCTGGCACTAGAAAAAATAAATAATAACTTAAATTTATCATTATAACAAATAATATTTAAGTTTTTATGATTCCTTTAATATTTAAATTAATCAGAAACTGTCAAGAAAGTGCTGGCTATCTTCTGAAGTAACTCAATAATCTTTGTTTAATATTTCTCCCATAAAGTCGCTCTTTTTAATGATTTGTATGGCTGCAAAACTTTTTATTATTCATTTAATTTATTAAATAAATAAATTTCAAAATATTTATTAATTATTTTATGAAGAAAAACCTATTTTCCGCATTGATCCTCATTCAATGTCACTTTTTTCTGTGTGCTCTTCTTTGGCGCTGTTGTTATGCATTCCAATGGCAACTGGGGATCGGTCGCAAAAATGCGCAGATTTTCGTTCGGATTTAGGAGAGGTTGTTAAGGGGGCAGGGGGGCGGCTCTTTTTGGGGAGGGGGAGGGGGAGGGAGGGTAGAGAGGGGGCGGCGTACAAAAAGCGCAGGCGGGTGGGCGCCGTTGGCCCCATCGCGAGAGCCGGGAACGTAAAGCATAATAAAAAGTCGTGCCTTACGTGCAGCAGTTGGGATCCCGATCCCTCCTTCTCATCCACCTCCTCCTCGGCGTCCACCCACAGCGACCTGCAAGCATTTCGGTTTTAAGAGGTAGCAGGGGTCCATGGGTTCTTGCTGAGGAAGAGGGATTATAAGATCATAATAAAATACACTACCTAAACTAGGGACTTGGCATTACTTCGTATTTTTTTAAATATTAAATCTCTCGGTTATTATTCATTGAATTTTTTCTGTTACTGATATAAAATCCCTTAAATATTTAAATTAAAATATTCCGAAAATATCCCTTAATCCTCAGTATTCTTTCCAGTAAAATCTCCCTTTTAAGAGATACTCCCTGCGTCGTTCCTCCTTCACTTTATCTATGATGCACTTTTCGCCGTTGCATTTTTTTTTCGGTTGCCTAAGCAAAAAACATTTTTAGTGGCCATGACTCCCCGCTATAACCCCCTACCCCTTCCCCCTCCCCCGCACGCCCACGCCCCTCCCCACCCGCTGCCACCCCCTCTGCGATTTGCTGTTTTGCCGTTTTTTATGAGCGTCTTAAGGGCACGCACGATTTTTTGTGATTTTTGCGTGGCGCGTTTGGGCCTGGTTCTTCTCTCTCTCTCAGCTGCAGTCTGGCCTCAGTTGGGTCTTAGCCGGGCCGAAACCCCCTCCCCTGGCCCCCTTCCGCCAATGTGCGTTATGTGGCACTGATTACCGTTGGCTGTTCGCTGCGGCGAGCAAAAGGTCAGCGGAGTTGGGAAACGAGAACTGCCTGCTTCCCGGGCATCGCGGGCTTCGCAAAATTGAATTTAATTTATTTGGCAGTCATCGCTGGCAGCGCTGGGGATGTATGTCGATAGGTGAGTGAGGGGAAACCGATAGCAGGCGATAGCCAAGGCGATTGTATCGAAAAAATCAGAGCAGAATAAATACCAAACTATTGGGTGAGGAAAGAAATCGTTGCAATTGTTAAAATAAGTAGTAAAAAAAGTATATTTATATGTAGTTTAAGGTAATCGTTTAGATTTCGATACATATCGATACAGCTTATGTTTAGTGTGGCCGTTTGTTTTTTGTATGGAAAAAATCGGGGCAAATTAAATACCAAACTATTGGGTAAGGCAAGAAATGGATGTAATTGTTAAAATGGTAAAAAAAATCGATTTTCATTTAGTTTAAGGTAATCGTTTACATTTCGATACTTGCGGATACACCTTATGTTGAGTGTGACCGTTTATTTATTAATTTTCGCATAGTAAGGAGCTAAGTTATTATAGGAAATATAATGGTTCATGATTTATATTATATTTATTATAAGAACTAAGCTGTTTCTTGTGTGAAAAATAATATAAATATCCTTGAACTTTTTAATAAATCAAATTAAATATCAAAAGATTCCATATTAATATACAGATATCGTTTTAATAAAATATATAACGTTCTAAATGCATTAATACTGTTATTTATAAAAAAAATAAAGGAGTTCTACCTGTAGTTAAGGACCAACATCCTTTAAAAATGTCTTTTTTTAAGTTCCTATTTATTTTTGAACATGAAAATTATTATTTTTTTTTAAACAAATGTATTTACATAAGCTATATTTTATATTTATTTTTCTTTATTTATTTCAAAGCCTACTTCGCACGCTAAAAACCCCTTTATATAATTAAAACCTATAATAACTAGTTAATAAATGTATTAAAAATATATTCCCCCTTATAATCCCTTTGACAGAACGCCAAGTAACTTGCCACTTTGGCTTAGGATCCATTCAAGGTAGCTCCTCCATAGAGCAGATTGTGTGTGGATGGGCCCATTTCAGTGTCGGTATCTGGGGGCTATGCGAACAGCAACAGAACAGCAAATGTGAATTTAGTTGCCACCAAAACTGCAATAAGCCGGTGTCGAGGCAAGGCGGCAGCAGCAGCAGCAGCAGGACTCGCAACAGGACAACGTCACTGCAGTCATTCCTGTGGCCCTTATACCTCGTACACACAGCTTTGCCAGTTCCCAAACCGAACAGGACTTGGTTACACAGAAAGAAAAGTGAGCTAAGCTTTTATTTAAATTTAGAAAATATAGTATCAGCTAAGGAAACCCAAAAAGTAAACATTTTTACTAAAACTTTAGAGATCTTTAAAGAAATAAAGACACTTGTAATTTATTCTCCGTGCAGGCATTGTTGGTCCTTTGAGCATTCTTGTAATCCTGTCAGAGCACGTGTGCATCCCCCCCAGCACTCCCACTCCCACTCGATCTCTCCGCTCTCTAAAAAAGCGAGGACTCGGAGTCCTTGCATTTTATTTTCGTTTATCATTTATTTACTACTCAATTTTTCTACTACTTTAGTCGCCCAGCTCGGGGAGAGCGGCGGTGGCAGGGTGGCGAGGGGGCGGCCCAAGTTTATTTCGTATGCCAAGTAACGGCAGCTCGGTGCAGCTGTTGTTGCACGCGACTTTATCCTTCAAATGTCCTTGCGTGCGTTGCAAACGCCGACGACCATTTTACGTGCCACGAACGCCCTTTTCCTACGCCCTATGCCACCCCCTCTTGCTTTTTAGTGCCACCCGCCCCCTGGCCCCAGCAACGCCCCTGCCCTGCCCTGCGCTGGCCTGTGGATTTTAATGGCTGCTGCAGCCCTCGGGGAGTCCCCGCAGTGTGCAGTGTGCAGTGCATCCACATCCACATCCTTGCATTCGTGATGCGGCCGGCTACGTCCATCCTTTGTCCCACACCTCCCCAAATGCACTGCAAAAAAGGAATGAGGAGAAAAGCTGCCATGGTTAAGCCTAAAATAATAGTAAATATATTTATCTCTATGTCCTTTGTGTCTTTTTAAACATAATATTTTTCTTAAGACATTTATTTAGATTCTTTCTATTAAATATAAATTATATTTTACATATCCCTGTCTAACATATTTACAAAATAATAATAAATATAATAATCCTATGTCCTTTTAAACTGTTTAAGACATTTAATAGTTTCTTTTTATTAAACATAAATTCTATTTTATATATTCCTGCCTAAAATATTTTTAAAACATTTTTTACTCTTAGTTTTCTCTCAAGGACCTCTTTTTTTCTCTACCTGCTGGCTCCTCGTCGCCATTTTAATTTTGCCTGCTGCACAACGTCGAATTTTCTAATCTTGTGCGGACTACGGCTCCCCAGTTGCTGCCTCGTCCTGCGTCCTGCGTCCTTCGTCCTCCTTGCGGCGGCTCCTTGTTTGTTGCTGCTGCTGCTGGTTCGGGGGTCGCAGCATTTTGGCGCCAGAGGTCGTTTAAAGGACTTTTGCCGCAGGCCTTCTGCACCTCGCACCCCCTTCGCTGTGTGTGTGTGTGTGTGTGTGTGTGTGTGTGTGCGTGGCTCTGCCTCGTCCTGCGTCGTGCTTCGTGCATCCTGCTGCCGCCTGCAGCCTGCATCCTCCGTCCAAGATGGATGACGTGTCAGTGGGAATTGATGATGCTGGGGCTGGCCAGAAAACAAAAATGGCGGCTTCCTGCAGGAGCCTTCCCTGCTTCCGCTTCCCCCCCTCGCTCGGCCACGTGGCGTATGAGTGATGCAGCCATGGCATCCAATCCGAGTCCCAATCCCAAAACCCAAAGCCCGCAGCTCCTTCTAAATACCAAATCCCCCTTCCTTTATTCCTGCCAGAATGTCACCCACAGCCGATGGAACAATATTGCCAAAATCTCAAGCTGGACGGGACTCCAATTAATCCTGGCTGCTTGCCGATTATTGTTTCGACAACCATTAGCTCAAGGATTCCCGAAAAATAAACAAAAATTGGTGGCAATAAATGAATAAAAGTTTTATTTACGAAATGGAGTGGGATTTAAAGTGCTTATAGCTTCCAGGTAAAATATTTCGGTGAATATATATTAAGTATACGTTGTATAGGCATTAATAAATTAATTTCTCATCTAATCGAATCTAATTTCTCTCTAAATATATTTTATTTAATTAAATTCCCAATTACTTTCGCTAAATGCTCTCGGAAAACCGCCTCAAAGGGGTCACCACTTCGTCTTTGTCCAGCTGCCATGCGAGTGTCACCATACGGGGAGCTACATGGTGCTCCACTCCAGCTCCATGTCTCTCTCTGTCTCCTCCTCACTTCTCTGGAGAAATGGCTATTGAGAATGGGACTGCGTCTTGTCACCTTGAGCACCTTGAGCGGAGCATAATAAATAATTGTGTGCGTTTCGGGGCTGGCGATTCGGTTTCAGATTGGGATCGGACAACGGCGTTCTCGATTCCCTGGATCCTGGAGCTGGAGCTGAAGCTGGACATGGACATGGACCTCAACCTGAGCCTGAACTGCGACTTGAAGCTGGACATGAACTGGGACTGGGACTGCGACTGGCACTTTTCTCTCGTCTCGCTGCGAATTAAGCTGTTGACACATAACATCATGTCGCACTTGTCTGCTGGCACAAATCTCGCCAGGTGAGTGGAAACGCGCGCGCAACATGAGCCCCATGATCGCAGGTTGCACACACAGAACGAACGAACGAACGGAGTGTGTGTGTGTTGTGTGTGTTGCCTGGTGTGTGCCCATGTTGCTGTGGCAGCTGGAGTTGTTGCTGTTGTCGCTTTGCTGCCTTTGTGTCCCCGGAGCAACACGACGGCACCATGGCGAGAGAACAGCGGGCGGGCTCTCAGCGAGCTGGCCGAAAAGCTTTTGGCACATCTTGCCGCATGTTGTCGCCGTGCTGCGATGCGATGTTGCTTGCGGGCACTGAAAAAAAATTTTTCTAAGGTTGCTAAGTCAAATTTTTAATACATTTTTACACCTAACTCTACGAATTATATAAATATTATTCTTTTACACTAATTATTTAACAAGGAATCTATAAAAATAGTTGAAACAGTGCTGTCACACATACATTTTTTTATTTTAGCTTTTAATTCCCAAGTGCGTTTTCATCAGAGGGAATTTTTAAACAAGTCCTGCCTGTTACTCTCTTTCCGTTCCTCTCAAAAAACCTCTCCTACGTAAGTAACTATATACAAATTCTGCATATTTTTGCTTATAATTCCCAAGTGCGATTTCATCAGAGGTAATTTATAAATAAGTCCTGCTTGTTACTCTATTCCGTTCCTCCCAAAAAACCTCTCCTACGAAGCTCTTAATTTACAAATATTTATGTAAGTAACTATATAGAAATTCTGCATATTTTTGCTTATAATTCCCAAGTGCGATTTCATCAGAGGAAATTTATAAATATATCCAGCTTGCAAAAAACCTATCCTACAAAGCCTATATTTTTTGAATATTTATGTAAGTTAATATACAGAAACTCTGCTTAATTAATTGTTATTATTTTGTAGCCCCTTGTTTTCTCCCAGTGTTCTGCTGCCCATGACCACGACAACAAACACTGAACCATGCAACGCTGGCAATTTGTGAGTGGATTTTGTGGCCGTTTCTTGGCCAGTTTCTTCAGTTTTGTGGCAGCCACGGCGATCGTCAAATTGTTTTCCTGGCCATAAAGCGGGGCCAAGAGAGGGGAAACGCTGAGGAAACAGGGAAATGGGAAATGGGAAATTGGTCAAATGACCCAAGCCTGTCAACCTTTTCGCGGCCAAATCGCCAAACTGACAGATTTTCAACTTCAATTGGAGTTTCTAGTTTTCAAAGAGGGTAAAATAAGCAACTTATCGTAACTTAATTTTGATATAAATTTGTATTTAAATTAGTATTTAATTAATTTGTTTAACAATGAAAGGTAGTTAAGAGAAATTAATTATTTAATTTATTAACTTAACAATAAAAGGTAGTTAAACGTAATTAATTAAATAAATAAAGCAATTAAATCGAGGCACTGCCTTGGTAATTCCCATAAATGTTTCTTAGCCACCGAGAACTCTGGCTTTTTCTGCAGAAGCCATCCTCAGATGATCTCCAGCTTCTTCTTAACCCTTCTTTATTTTTTTTTTATATTTAACCCCCTCATTGAGCCTCATCTTCTGCATCCTTTGGCTCCTCCTGTCAATTGCCTAATTAGTTGGCAACATTTTTCCCACGCCCACGCAACTCCAACTCGAATCCAAGCCTTTGGAGGCACTTGTCTCCCACAAATCGCTGTGATCTATGGCCAGAAAGAGAGGGCACCACTGAGAACGAAAGAGAGGGGGCGAGAGTACATGGCCAGACCAAATTTGGCAGCTCGGAGGAGGGATTAGGGCAGAGGGAACCCCAAACATCGACATCATGCCAATTGCTGGGGAAATCAAAGCACGCTACTTTTTTTTTTGACCAAAATGAACAGGGAAAGCAAAGAAGAGTCCTCCTGGAGACTGGATACCGCAGAAGGGGAGAGGAGAGAGAGGAGATCCCGAAGAGATCGCGCGGAGAGCCAACAATAAAACTCATAAATCAAATAAGACAAAAGACTCGAGGCGAACGCAGGACACGAAAAACGAAAGCTGGCGTGCGTCGCTCGATGCCTCTGCCTCCAGACCCCTCAGGCACTGAGAGAAATAGTTGAGTAACTTAACCTTAAGGATCAAGCCTTAAAAGATCAAACCTTAAAAGATCAAACCTTAAAAAATCAAACCTTAAAAGATCAAACCTTAAAAGATCAAACCTTAATAGATCAATCCTTTAAAGATCAAACCTTAAAAGATGAAACCTTAGTAGAAACATTTTTAGAATAGCCACTGTTTGCAGTTTTATTAATCTCATATCCCTACGTATTCTTTCTCAAGTCTCCTGCTTTTCCTTTGTTAATATTTTTGTTTTATTTTCAAATTTCTTTCACTGTAATTTGCCTTGGGAGACAGGACTCTGGGCTGCGGCAGCGGGGGCGTGTACAACGCAATATTGAGCCACGAACTGCGAACAATGGGAGCAAATAACTGGCAGGCATTTCGCAGTCGCGATTCGAGTTCCAAACGCGGAATCCCAAGGAGGGCCAGCCAGAGGGCCGGAGGTGGAAGACACAACATAGACGTGGACATAGACATAGATGGTCTCCAGATGAGTCTCCCAGCGATGAAACACGAAGCGGAGGAGCCACATCCATCGACCACCGAAGCAGCAGCCGTAGCAGCCGGAGCAGCAGTTGCTTCGAGTAGTCAGCGATTTTCAAGGTAAGACAAAAAAAGCCAGGTGAGGAAGTAAAGCAAGGAAGGAACAGGAAGGTAGATACATCACGAATTCTGGATTCACTTAAGGTGGTTAGGTGAGGAGATCAGAGGGATCTAAGGAAAAGCTAAGGATTTCTAGGGGAAACCTTGAAAGTCATGCTAGAAAATTATAAATAATATTTAAAAAACATGTTAGAAATATTATTAAATATATTTAAATAAGAATATAATGATTGGGAAATAAGAAATATTAATTATAGAGGTATTTAGGAGAGGAGTTCAAAAGGAAAAGCTAACGATTTCCAGCGAAAACTTTGAAAGTCATGCTAAGAAATTATAATTAATAATTAAAAATATATTTGAAATATTATTAAATATACTTAAATAATAATATAATGATTAGGATATAACAAATATTAATTATAAACAAAATATCCTATTCCTTTATATTTTTTAAAATTAAAAACTTAAAGTTAAAGGGTTAAGGGTGAAGGCTGAAGGTTAATGGCTTTGGAACTTTCTGAGCTAAGCACTTTGATTATTATTAGATTATTTAATATTAGTTTTGCTTATAAATGTTGAATAAGGCTAAAAAAGTGACCTCTATAAAATAAATAAATTATAATTATAAATTACATAATTATTTAAAAGGTTAACCAAGACTCAAGCAATATTCCAAGGAACCTCCCTAACTTTCAAAGAGCAAAAGTCACCAAAATGATGCACAAGTGTCGCCCCAGAACCCAACGAAAGATCGAGGGCAGAGAGCTCGCTGGGAATGGGTCGGGTCTGGTCTGGACTAGGAACTGAAGATATAGTTGGGGGGGATTATTGAAGAAGAGGCCCAGTCTCACCAGCAATTCAAGGGCACTGCACCGGCACCGACACCGGCTGCGATGCCAAATGGCCAGCAACAAGATGAATTTCCAGCGTATTTCGCTTTTGTTACTTTTTGGTTTCATTTCGGTCATGGGATAGCCAGATATACTATATATATGTATAAATATATAGAGAGAATATATATAGAAAGATTTTTTTGGGCGCTTCGTTACACAAAATCACGAAGCGGATCGTGCACGACTATTTTGCGTGAGCTGAGAGCATGATCAGCACTCGACTTGGTCCTGGGCCGCGGCCCATGCAGCTGCGACCTGTTCCAGGCCCAAGTCCAAGTCCAAGTCCAAATTCCAGTCCAACTCCAAGTCCAAGTCCAAGTCTCCCCCCCCGATTCACACTCCTCAAGCGGACGGAGAGCTGGCACCTTTTGGGCTTTTGACAGTTTAAAGACCAGAAAATAACAGAAACGAGAGAGCCTCCAAATTGGTTCTGTAATTTGAACTGAGCTGAGGCCGGGCATGGCACACTTCCAGCCACGGATCACTTACCAAATTAATGCAGGTGATTTTCACTAGATTTTTTTCAACAATTAAAAGCTGTAAAAAAGCCCAAGCTAAATGACATATTTTTCTACGACTATTTAATAAGGTTAAAGGTTATTTATAAATTTAATTAATATAAAATTCTTGTGAGAATCGAATATCTGCAAAGCTCGCCTCGTTGGCCTCCACTTTGTTTTATTTCTCACGCCTTGAACTTGACCAGCGGCTTTAACCTTTCGCTGACACACAGAGCCCGGGAATCGGGGGAATCGAGAACCCCAGAGAACCCCAGAGAACCCGAGAACCCAGAACCCCAAACCCAGAGCCTGTGTGTCAGTCAGGCTAATAAAAATAGCATCATGTTGCTGTTGCAGTTGCAATGGATGTTGCTGCTGCTGTTGCTGCTGCTGTTGCTCCTCCTGCTGCTGCTGCTGCCTGCCTGCAATGAACATACGAAATTCGTTTACATTTTTGCCATTTGTGCGAATTAGAGACAGGGCGACAAGGCAGCTGAGCTTCTGTACTTTTATTACTGCTGCCAACTAACTAGATAACAACATTGGCAACAACAACTGCAGCAGCAGCAGCAACAATGACTTGAACAACTTGCACTTGTCAACGGGATTTCGTTACCCAAACAGCTCCTTCTTTTCAGGTAGTTTTTGAATTTTTCTTAGTCTCTCAGTGGAAGCTACTTAAAATAAATTAAAAACAAAAGAAATCCTATTAAAAGTAGAGAAGTTTTCGAAGGTTTTAAGTAAAAAAATTGATTTCAAATCCATTTACATCTATGTCTTCTTTCAATGTTTTTTAATTTATTATAAATGCACATAATATGTATTAATATAAATATGTTTTAAATTTATTAACAAGCAAGCTATGGCAAAAACCCAATCCAAAATTCCAGTAGGCCATGCCCCACCAGTCATCAGTATTTGTCACCAGCTACCAGTCTCTAAATCTACATTCGTCAGTTTTCCTTCAATCGTTCCACTGAATAGACGTTCAGTAACATGAATTCCAAAAAAACAGTTGCTAAACTTACACAGAAATAAATTTAGACCTCCTTACACCCTCCCCCTTTATTCATCATAATCAAGATGGGATTTTTAACACATAAGGTAAGTACGCCTATGCTGATCTCCCCCTAGTATTTATTAATTATTTCTTCCTTAAAAAAAAAACAGATTTTCTTATAAATCTTATAACTTCATACACCCTTAACATCATCAAGAATTTGCCAATCTGGCTGCAACTAGACCCAGTTGGGAATTTCACACAACAGAAGCGGTAAATGGGCCTTCTTTTATTTTATAATTATAATATAATTATAATTTTTTTCCCAAACTGCTTTTACTTTTTAGGTGCCAACCAAACTACACCTTACACCAAAATGTAGAAGAAAACAAATTTAGAAAAAAAAAGGACCCTCCCCCTTTTTTTGCATCAATATCAAGTTACTAGTCTGGCTATTACTAGATGGGAAGTTCACACAATACAAGCGGTAAGTGCGCCTATGCTCAGAGGCCTTCTGGTATTTATTTATAATTTTTTTACCAATAGGCTTTTAGTTTTTAGTTGCCAAAAAAATTACACTTTCCACAAAATGATGAAAACCTACACGTTTATTTGTATTATCCTCGATTTGCTTGTTTCTTGGGAATTTCACACTTCACAAGCGGTAAGTACGCCTATGCTCAAAAACCTTCTTCTATTTATTTATAATTTTTTTCCCCATAGGCTTTTTTACCTTTTAGCTGCCTAAAATAATATAAAAGAAAACACATATTGAAAACAGGAACCCTACCCGTTTTACATCATCCCTGATTTGCTTGTTTCTTGGGAATTTCACACAACAAAAGCGGTAAGTGCGCCTATGCTCAAAAATTTATTATATAATCATTATTATTATATATTTATTTATAATTTTTTCCCCATAGGCTTTTTTACCTTTTAGCTGCCTAAAAACACTACACATTTCTGCATAATATAAAGGAAAACATTAAAAACAGGAACCCTACCCGTTTTACACCTTCCTCGATTTGCTTGTTTCTTGGGAATTTCACACAACACAAGCGGTAAGTGTGGCAAGGCCCTTTTTCTATTTATTTATAATTTTTTCCCCCATAGGCTTTTTTACCTTTTAGCTGCCTAAAATCGTTACACATTTCTGCATAATATAAAAGAAAACACTAATTGAAAACAAGAACCATCCCAATGAGTTTGCTATTCGATTTGGGACCACCCTAATCGAATTAGCTCCTTTGGTCCTCCGCCTCCACACACACACACACAGCGCAAGTACAACGATATGTGAACACTGTACAGTGTGCATTGTACATTTAACATTTTGCACACTGGTGAGGGGCAGTGCCCAGTGGACAGCAGAAGAGAGGTGAGAGCAAGATGCAACAACAAAAAATTAGAGACGAAAATGCTGACTGAGGCAGAAGAACAAAGGCGCATCCTGTCGGGAGATGTCAGGCAGGTGCCGAAATGGGCTGCTGGCCAAGGATGGGTTAAGCGAGAGGCTCTACTGTATGTGTACATGCATGTGTGCGCAAGTGTTTTCCAGTTGATGTAACATTACTTTGAAATCTTTTGCCAGGCATCCAAATGAAAGGCTAAAAAGAGAAGATGTTCGCCGCCGCCACTGCCTAAAAGAAGAAAAAGAAGCCCAAAGTCGAGCTCCCCGGGATTTAACCCATTACGCAGCCCTCCTAAGGAATTTCTAATTTTGTACATCAAGTTCTAGCCTACTTCTATACCACTTATGTACATTTATAACTGATGAATGTATTTAAAAAATACCAAAAATGTAATAAAAATATATAGAATACACCCACAAAAAAATCATCATAGAACCTATACGATTGTTACATGAATTCTATACTCTTGAGTATGAAAAATTTCTTAATAAGATGCTTATCAATGTAATACTACGAAAGTATAAATTTTATACTCATCTCCACCAATATTTCATAATAATCACTAACGTGACAAACAAAAAAGCACTAAATTCCAGCTAACGCGATATGCTATCGAAATTTCGATGTAGGTTCGTATAAAAATAATACACAAAAATACACAATTGAATCTATAGAGTATAAAAACTAAACTTTGGAGTATACATTTGATATTTTGAAGTATAAAATCTATACTTAACTCGTTATGCTGCTTGAGTATACTTTTAAGACAACGCGTAGAAAGGTTAAACTCTTGTTTTTTTTTTTGGGTGTATGTAAAATTGTAATATAAAATAATCTTTTAGTATTGCAAATTAAATGTTCTTTCAATTAAATTAATATTTCTCTTGATAGCTTAATATATAGGTTATTTTTTTAATATTTTCGTGAGTGTTAGCTTTTTGAAGATATGCTGGTTCCTTTTTCGACCCCTGTTAGCTTTATGGGGTTAAGAAGCAGGGCTTCCAGAATGAGCTTCCAGAGTGGACTTCCAGGGGGGAGGTCTAACTGCTGTTGAGACAACGGATATGGATACTCGGCTTAATTTCAACCAGCGCTCTGTTGGTCAACTGGCCAAACAAAGTTTGCTTTTTTTTTGTTTTTTTTGCCTGGCCTTCGATGTGTCTGATGCGGGGCTCAAGGGGCCGCTGCCTCTGGGGGTCAAGGGAAAATAGAGGAAGGAGGAGGGGGCTGGAAAACGGGGGCGGGGGCTAATGCACGCGAAACGCTTCGCTGGACAATGAACAAGCGAAATTAGAGAATGTAAACAGCGAATTTTATCCTGTTCGCTGCCTTGCCAACAACAACCACAAAAACAACACAAACAACAAAACCAATATGTACAGCAGAGGTTAAATTAATAGGATTTAATAAATATTATAAAATATATTATAAAGAAATAACCAAAAAGAATGGAGGAAATCCTAATATGTAAGAAATATTTCTTTGTTTCTAAAAAAAATAATTTTCATTTATTAAGTTAAATTTAAAATAAACCTAATAAGCTCCTACCTTGATGCCCACATTTGTTCCTGCGAGACGAACAGAGATAGCTCCAATGAAACGTGGACCATTTTTCTTTGTCTGAGCCTGGGACCTGTCCGAAGAGAGCGAAAGAGAGGGGGAGAGTGGGAGGCGAGGGGGACAAGGACAGAGAGAAGAACAGTGATGGGGGGAAGACAGCAACAACGGCGCCAGTTGACACGTCTTTTGCCTTTGACAAACATTTAAACAGGCGCTGCGGCAACAAAAACAATTACAAGCAATTCAAGCTTCCACCTTAACCTTCGACTTAACCTCAGACATTACTAAATGTACAAACGAAAACAACAAAAGAGCTCTGACGTCATAACAATAAATTAGCAGGTAGAGGCTGGGGTTGAGTCAAGAAATGGGAGAATTAAAGGCAAGGAAAATAACTACATATAAAATTCCCTTAAAGGAGTTGAAATAACTTAAGAAATACTTAATATTTTCTATACATTTTAATAACTAGATAGTTTTAGGATAATTCAAGAATAATATATGAATGCGCCACCTGTCGGGTGCAGCTTGCAACAGCAGTGCCTTAGTGCGGTGTGTTAAAATTCGAACCTTATTGCTAGTATCTCCCATGTTTATCATCCGATTTTACTGAAATTTTCAGGAAACGTCCGCTCTATTTTATTCATTTATTGTATCTATTAACTTTAACCCGAAAATAACGAGTATAGCTTATTTTACGTTTTTTATGATTTTTGAGGGCGCAAGTGGGCGTGGCCAAATTTTAAAATAAACTTGATCTGCGTGCAACAGATTTGAATGTTGTCACCAAATTTGGTAACTCTAGCTCTTATAGTCTCTGAGATCTGTTGTTTCACATGGACGGACAGAGGTTGGCACTAACCCATAATTCCCTTGTACCCTATAGGTACCGGGTATAAAAAGTCTAAGAAAACCTGCCTATTTGTTTTGTTTTTTCCCTTAAACCTAGTCCAGAAATGTTGTAATTAAACAAGGACGATTTGTTAATATAGAATTTTCGGTACACAAGGATACTTTCGATGGATGTGGTGTGAGTTTGTGTGTGTTTATGGCAATCCCTGACTAGACATAAAATCCAGCCAACATTTATAGAGAGGCCAGACACAGGACGAGACCATTTCGGGCACTTGATGGAAGGCTCCAGAGCCGGAGCCGGAGCCGGAGCCAGGACTCTGGCAGCAGAGGACGAAAGACGGGGCCATTGTTAGCGGTTGCCGCATCGCACTTAACCCCTTGCTGCCCCACCCCAGCAACCAATCGGTTGCTCCAACGGTTTGTCGGTCTGCTGGCGCTTCATCAATTCAGTCCATGTCCGACCGACAGAAACAAAACAGGAGTGGCCCCAGGTTCGGCAGAGATGGAGGGCGGACGACATTTCCACATTTCCATTTGAATAATTTAGACATTTTCGTTGATGAATAACCGAAAGCACATTGATAGATATTCGCCAGCTCTCCTGCCCTTTCCCCCGTTCCTCGGTGTCTACGCAGGCCAACCTGTACGAGACCATATATACTCGTACACATTCTATATATGCCATATCCTAAAAACACACACACAGGCGGCTCTGTCTGGAGTCAAGTGGCAGGATGGAGTGGGTCCTTTGACTCAAATACTATCCCCCACACTCGATATGCGCCGCCTTTGTGTTTCACATTTTGGTCAACTCCCGAACCCCCGAACCTCCGGACTGGGCTTTAAGTCACCATCGAAAAAAGCAACTCCGCTGGGATAACTATTTAAGGCACCAGACACATTCGTATTTTCAATTAACATTCATTTACCATATTTATTGGACGGAAATCGATTTGAAAGCCGGAAAAGTCTGGACAAGAACTACAGAAACAGTTTGTGGAGTTTATTTAGTTAGAAGTATATACAAATAATATGGAAACTGAATTATAAAGCAAGGGAAACTAGATAAGAATTTAAGTTATCGATAGGCAAGCGATAGTTCAGCCTACTGAGGCACATCTCTAACGATAGTAGAAAAGGCTGATGCATGCTAACAAAGTAAAGTAAAGAAGAAATATTAAATCAATGATAATTCGGTTTACTTTTAAGGGCATATCTCAAAGAATTCAAATTTGAACTTGACTTAATTAAATTACATAACATTTTCCACTTTATTTCCGCACTATCTCCGATTGCCTTTGGTAAATATTTCCTACTGGAATCGGATAGGCAGTAAATTACCTGTATTGTTTCATCTTCCCTTAACCTGCATTACAATTACAATTTCAAAACTCCATTCGCACCTCCCCCCCTTTTCACACCGTTCACACTTGGCCACCATTTTCACCCCGCTCTCGCAGGAAAAGGCTGTTGACGATGATGGATTTATGAGACATTGTCTTGTTGAACAACGGCATTCGGCAAATTGTTGCCAACTTGATTGTAAAATATGTGTGTGCAAAATGCAAAATGCAGAGCGGAGTGGAGAGGGGATATTTGCGCTGCTCTCGAGGTGGCAAATTACGTAGCTCGGGAGGGAGGGAGAGTGAGTCAGGAAGAGCTCTGGGTGGAGTGGCTTGGCTTGCCTTGTAATGAGCCGGTGCTAATTAATTTGTATAATGTGCTGACTGAGAGACGACGACTGATAAGTGGCCGTAAACATACAAAGGCATATGTGCCCGAGATCACCACTCTCCCATCCACTCCCCTTCCTCATTTAGGTTCTCTAGTTGCATAGAAAGAAATATCTTTTGATTAGATCAAGTCTGCATGATTTGAGTCACATTACTTGATTTCTAGACTTTATTAAATTATGAAAAATATAATAGAAAGAGTTTTTGACTTAGAAATAAGGTTTACTAAATATTAAAATTTATTTTAAGCACAATAAGTGCCTTTTCTGTTGTTCTTTATTATAAATATAAATTTAGAGTCAATTTAACATTAGATCCTGGCCCCAAAATCATTTATTTAAACACAAAAAGGAACTAGTTTTTCTCCCTGTGTGCCGGCCAATCAATTAGAGGACCTAAACACCAACGGACTGCCCCTCGAGGTTCGCGTGGTGCGAAGAGTAAACGTTTATAGTGCGTGTAATCAGCTCTTAACTATAATTTATAAAACTGCATTTCTTGCGCCCGGTTTCCCCTGGGCTTACCCTCGGCTTAGTTCGCAGTTTAACGCAAAAAAAAAGAATAAGGGGAACAAAAAAAAAGAAAAGAAACGCATCGGGCCGACGGAAGCAATAAACTTCTGTATAATTAAATAAAATAAAATTAAAAATGTTAATGAGAACGAAGACGGAGAGACCAGGGAGCGAGTCCCGGTCTATAATCATCGCTGGCGTAGCTCTTTGGATCTCCGAACGCATCTTCAAAGCCCCCCCTGGGATCTCCGCCTATGGCGCGGCTTGTAAACAATTTAGCGTGTCTCCTCATATTATATCATTAAAATTAATACGAGTTTAGCGTGCCGCGAGTTGTTCACTTTGGGCCGCTGTCAAAGTGCGTCTACCAATGCGATCCGAATTCATTACATTCCATGTCCTTTCCCCCAACACCTTCGGAGGAGCTCCAGCCCCCCATTCCTCTACAGAGCCGTCGCTGCGTGTCGCTTAACTAATGGGACAGACTGTGGCCAAATCGCTGATTGCGTCGGACAACGATGGGGGAATTAACACGCCGATTATTTAAGCCGAAATCGGGGACTTAGATCTCTTCAGGGATTAGGAATCTAAATCGGTATTAAGTAAACACAATCGAGAGCGAGATAGAGGTGGGAAAACATCGATATTAATCAATTAAAAATCGATTTTTGCTTACTCAAACCGTAATCGAGGATTTAGTTCTTGAATGATTACGAATCTTAATCACTATTAAATGTACTCGAGATCGAAATAGAGGTAAAAAAAACTTTTTTTCTTACAAAATATTGATAACTTTGATTTTTGCAGCTTTTCCGTTGATTACTTTGAGTTAAAGCCTAAAAATAAATTAAAATCTCGCACTTACCGCTTTTTTACTTACTTACTTTTCTTAAAAGTATACTCAAGCAGTATGTTATAACGAGTTAAGTATAGATTTTATACTTCAAAATATCAAATGTATACTCCAAAGTTTAGTTTTTATACTCTAGTTTAGTTTTTATACTCCCTAGTTTCAATTGTGCATTTTTGAGTCTTATTTTTATACGAACCCACATCGAAAATTCGATAACATATCGCGTTAGCTGTAATTTAGTGCTTTTATGTTTGTCGCGTTAGTGATTATTATGAAATATTGGTGGAGATGAGTACAAAATTTATACTTTCGCAGTATTACATTGATAAGCATCTTCATACTCAAGAGTATAGAATTCATATAACAATCGTATAGGGTTCTATGATGATTTTTTTTGGGTGTAGAATTTCCAACTGTTCCTTAACTTAACTCATATCTTAGCTATTTAATATTCTCCGTTTTAATCGAAGGTGCAGATGGCTTAATCTTGGCCTTATTAATCTTCCAACATTTCATCTTCATAAATCGACACTAATTTTCTCCGCCTCAGCCTTGGTCTCAAGTGCCAAAAGACCCTTTCCCCCATGGACTCCGGCGATGATCGTTGGCTATGCAAATCAGAAACTGTCCACGGGTTCTCTACTTCTCCTCTGTTTTTTTTTTTCCACCTGGCGGGCATTGTTGTGCTGGCTTTCAGATTTTTTACTCTTCGATTTTTGTAACTGCTGCTGGCCTAACACGACACTGACAAATGTTAATCCATTAAGGCGCTGTCAATGGACAAATCTGTCACAACAAGCGCGGGAATGGGAATGGGATCGGACAGAGGGAAGGGCATGGTTCTGGGGCTTACCAAGTTAAGCTATTAGTTAGTGGGACCTCAGAGTGCATCTTAATTGGTGCAAGGTGCATTGCTCTGTTGTCAGCCTCGGTGCCATTTTATTACGTATTCCGTACACAGAAAGAAAATAATATAACATATCTTTTAATGAAAATATTAATAACATATTTTAAGAATTTGATCCCTGAAAATCTCTCTTTAATGGGTACTTCTAGGGATTCTTTAGTTGTACGGCTTTTAAATATTTATTTTCCGTGTAGGATTTAGCGAGACAAATGCGAATGCTAAACTTGGCCAACAACAAATTGGCAATCAGGCCGCTGTCCATCGCTTTGCCCACTGGGCAGGTGTTGGACAACTTAATGCCAGGCAGAGGCAGGGGCAGGGGCAGAGCGAGGGCAGAGAGGAGCTGCGTAGAGCGCGTGCCGTGTACAATTTTTTAAGTGCCTGCTCATTAATCGTAATCGTCTGAGGCCCTGACCCCGCTTCTTCTGCTTCTCGGACTGCAGACTGCAGCTTGTGTCCCTGCTCGGAGCTCTATTCCCCTCTCATCTCCTCTCTCTCTTTTTTTTTTAACCCATATAGCATCAGTCCCGCTCTGGCACAGCTTCTTTGACGGCTGCCGCTCTTTCTTCTCAGCGAAAGATGTTCCGAAAAACGCCTTATTTATAAGAGAAATCGCTGGAGAAATAGGTTTTTACCAAAAACTTTTAAATACGATCAGGAGATTCTTATTTACCTTTAAATCTATTTTATTTGTTTATTTGAGAGATACTTCTTAATTAAAATATTATATTCCTTTCTTTCAAAGATTATTATTTATTCTTATTTTAACAAATTAAATCTAGTATAACAATACTAAACCTAATGGATTTTTTTAATGAGTACTAGCTAGTGGGGCCTTCGACTCTCAAAGATTATATTTCGCTTATATTAGTTATTTTTTATAAGGAGTAACATTTTATACGATAAGATTTTAAAGTCCCCAACGACTTCTGTGGGATTCCTGAATAATTCTAAAATAAAAATACATTTCCCTTTTCATTCAGGAGATTTCATTTAGATTTGGCGAAATTGCAATTGGGAATGGGGTCCGTTAAGCTTAAGCCTTTTTCCTTTGCATTTTCGGACAAAGGTGGGGGGAAGGAGGAGCAAAAAAAAAAAAGAGAAAGAGAGAGGGGCCCGGGCGCACCTTCTCGCTCGTTTGTCTAATTGCGAACTGGATAAACACCGAGAGCGGGGCCGGTGGGGCTAGACGGCAGCTACGCCGCCTCTCTGTCATTTGTCAAAGTTCGTTTTTAGGTGTAAATATGTTAATGAGTGTGAGTAATTTCCTAGAATTTCCTGCCACTCGATTGTCGATAGTCGTCGTCGCTGCAGTCGTCGATAGGCAGGCGCAGCTCTTAATTGGAATTGCAATTGCCGGGCGGCGGATGACGTATGCTGCCGATTAATTTCGCTCGGTGCGTAATCAAGTCGAAAATTTATTGAAGTTGCAATAATTGCGCCTGCGGCGCCAGCGGGTTAAGGTGGGCTAGGGAGAAGGAGGGTTAGAAGGAGGGGGAGCAAAGAGAGGGAGGAAGAAAGAGAGGCGGGTGTAGGTTGGGGTTAACGCAGCAGCAGCAGCGGCGGTGCTCATTAGAAAAGCTTGAAGAGCTTTCGCCTGCGTGCGTTTGATTTGAGGCCGCAGACGACAAAGCTTCTTCACAGCCAGACTTTGGCCCAAAAAGGCACTGAGAGAAATTTGTGGGGTCTTTTTAAAAATAGTTAATAAATAAATGGAAAAGTTAAGACTTTAATTTATTAATAAAATAAAATATAATGTTAAAATATGTATATTTAGTATTAAAACCGGAAGGAAATTCGCTTTTTGTGTAAAAAGCGATAAGGACTTTTGCAACTTACAAATCATGCATAAATACTAATAAATGTAGTCTAAAAAATGCCTCTAAAAATATTAAATTTAGTTTAATAAATAATTCAATATAAATTAATTTAAAAGAACATAAATTTACTTGATATCTTCCCCTCAGTGCATCCTCTCTCTATGCTTACTGCTCAGGTAAACGTCATCTAGCGTTTAGGAAACCCTCTTTGCCCCGCTTGTGGTTTTCCAGGATCCATCGCACAAACAGAGGCAGGGCCAAAGGGGGTTTCTGGGGCCAGGGTGTGTCGGTATCAAGAGTCATGTTTCATGCATGAATTGTAGCATAACTTTTGTTGTTCCTGTGCAATCGATTCAAGTGGCACACACACACTCACCGAGTCGGGCTAAAATATGCCGCATTTTGCGTTTGGGACCTTTCAATCAGGACCGAAAAACCCCCCCGCATTTAACCCTTAACCGCAGTACGCACCAGATCCTGATTGTGAAGGAACTTTAATTGGAACATTAACCTTTAAGTCCTGCCTTTTACCATACTCCAATATAAATGACTTTAAAAATACATGTAAAAGGTTTTCCGCTTGTAAATACCGACAAAGTCAAGGTCCCCCCTCTCCGGCTCCAGCTGGGTCAGTGAGGCATTGCCAATGCCCCGGGGGCCAAACAGTTAGTCTGGAGCAGACCACAGACCCTCCTCTTCAAGCCTAGCGTTAAATTTATTACACAAAAAAGGTGACCCAAAAAAAGGAAAAAGAAGTCGCGGAATTAAAACAATTGCATGCTTTGCATAATTTTTGTAAACAAAGTGGTGAAGCGAAAAGAAAATAAAGGGTGTGAGAGGGCAGCAAGTAATGTTTAAGGCAATTTTCCGAGGGCTCCTTCAGGGGTTGGATCACCTTAAGCTGCTAAGAAACGCGCGAAAATGCGAATTAATCCGCCGCCTGACTTTTGCTTTGTTTAAGCTTCGCTGGTTTAGATTTTGGCCCTCATTCCCCTTTGGAGTAGAGCCTGCCTATCGATTTACCAAATCAGCAAGCCTTCTTCCCTCCGTCTCGTTTCTCTGCTAACTGAAAAGCCACGAGTGAGGCCCTCTCTCCCTTGACTCTGTCAGTTATTCAATTTTTGCCATTTTATCGCTTCAACATGAAAAACCTTTTAAAATCGCACACACTGCGAGAAAGGGGAAGAGCTTGGGGCGGCGGGGTTGGGTTGGATCAGGTCAGGCACAGAGAAAAAATATGAAGTTAGAAATTATAATCATATCTTCTTGAAAATCGTTTTTTACCAAGTTCAAGTTTAGAATAATACGAGATAATGGTAAACTCTTAAAGTAAATGTATTTCAAAAGAAACTTGTTGGTTTTATTGTTTATATTTATAAAATCACACACCCAAAAAAAAATCATCATAGAACCTATATTGTTACGATTGTTACATGAATTCTATACTCTTGAGTATGAAAAATGTCATAATAAGATGCTTATCAATTTAATACTACGAAAGTATACATTTTATACTCATCTGCACCAATATTTCATAATAATCACTAACGATACAAACAGAAAAGCACAAAATTCCAGCTAACGCGATATGTTATCGAGTTTTCGATGTAGGTTCGTATAAAAATAAGACTCAAAAATACACAATTGAAACTATAGAGTATAAAAACTAAACTTTGGAGTATACATTTGATATTTTGAAGTATAAAATCTATACTTAACTCGTTATACTGCTTGAGTATACTTCTAAACCAGGCTTAAATAAATAAAATGTATGCTTTTCCCTTACGGATTGTCATACTTCCAATTATTTTATTAATGTAATACGTGGGCTGCTACATATATTTCTGGCCTAATAATGAAAATACGAATATTTATTAAGGAAAATAGTTTTATTGTTTTTCAAAATATTCTCCATCAAGATTTACACACTTTTGCATGCGCTCAAACCAATTTTCGAAGCACTTTTTCCACTCTGATTGACACACCTCAAAAACATGGTTTTTGAATGCTTCAACAGCATCTTCTGGCGACGAAAATCGTTGACCACGCATTTTCTTCTTGATGTGAGGGAATAAAAAGAAGTCATTTGGTGCCAAGTCAGGACTGTACGGCGGATGACCCATCAATTCGACGTTTTGGCCAGTCAAAAAGGCGCTGGTTTGAGCCGATGTGTGAGAGCTCGCATTGTCATGGTGCACAATGATTCGTCTTCCCTTGTTCGTTTTTCGAATTTCACCGAAGACTTCAGGCAAA
>VNKF01012046.1:0-10516 GCA_008044355.1 Drosophila lacteicornis
TAGCAGAGCCATAGCAGAACAACGAGACTGTATGTGCTCTGCTCTGCTAGCAGTTTTGTCGCTAGAGAAAGTGTAGCAATAGCAATAGCAGAAAATAAAGTTCTGTGCTATGTGTAGTAGTAACGGTAGCAAAAAATTGATAGCGAGATGGGAGCAGAGCACAAGCTATTTTTTCATGTGCTACTGCTCTAGCGTGTGTTTTTGTTTTTTTATTTTCTGCTGCTTTCTTATGCACCTTTTTTTTTACTTGTAGCTTTGTAGTTTTAAGAAAATATTTTTGGCACATGGAACGGAATGTTATCTTCAGTGACAAGACCAATGTATGAACGGATTAAATTTTTTTTATTGATTTTAACTTTAATTAGTTGAGGTTTCATGGTTTTTTTGGTCTGCATGCAACCAGACTCATTTTCTTGCTGCTCAGGTCGGATGTCATGCAATTGTAAATGTTTCTTTAAATTAAAGACACGGTCGTTTTTTATAACTCGGAAACATGTTTTGCATTTAACGTGGTCGGAATCTACGAAAACTTTTCGTTTTTAGGTGCTCCGGTTTTCAAAAACTTTTTGTCATCGTTTTTTTATCGAAATATTTAATTTTTTTATTGCTCAAACACATGACTTGGGTGTTTTGAAAATTAAACGGAATGCTTAAATGCCTATACTCCTTTTAATTGTTTGTTTTAAAGCCAAACAAAGGCAGAAATTGTTTATTTATTGGTCCAAGAGGGCTGCCACCCTTTAATGACATGTCTTTTATACCTTTTTTTATTGGTAAAAATTACATTGAAACATTGAAATAAACAGTTTTTTTTTCTTATTAAAACCTTATTTTATTCAACTTGAACATTATTAATGACCACCTTTTAAATTTAGAAGCATTTCGACTAGATAGTTGTCTTCCATCAAGATTACGGCAGCTTTGGTAACCAAAACGAAAGATGTTGTTGCCGACGGCCAATATTTTGCTCCCAAATTCGAGGTGGGGTCAGAAAAGAATTATTTAAAAAGTAATACGAATTAGATTGATCTACTGATAGTGTGAAATGAACATCAATAGACCAAGGAGTCAACTATTTTTTTCCTTTTTCAATTAGGAACCGATTTGATGTAGAAAAAGGCATTTACTTTTCATTTCGACAAGACAATCTTGCCCGTTTTTGAAAACGAAAAAATCTTGTGAAAGTGAAAACGGGAGCACCGATTTTTCGATTTCGGAAACGAACACTAGAGAATCTTGTGAAAGTGAAAACCGGAGCCTGCCTGATTATCTGGCCGAAGTGCTTGTTAAATGAAAAAGTGATCATTAATAATGTTCAAGGAGGATAAATAGGTTTTAATAAATAAACCAGTTTATTTGAATGTTTAAACGGAATCTTTTCCAATAACAAAAGGTATACAAGTGATATTATCGAAGGGTGGAGCCCTCTTGGACCGATAAATAAACAATTTCTGCCTTTATTTGGCTTTAAACCAAACAATTAAAACAAGTAAGAAAGCTACAGTCTACCGTGCTCGACTGTGAGATACCCGGTACCTAAACGTTTGCGCTTCACACTAAAAGGCAATTTAAAATTGTACATACATCATAATAGTCTACTTCGATACTTCTAAAAATAAATCGCCTCTCGAATTAGCTCCCGACCTAAACAATTTAATGTCATACTTCAATATGAAAGATACATTTTATAGGAACACATAAAAACCCGCTCGATCGGCGTCAAAAAATGAATTATATTATTTTTTGTCATTTCTTGCTAAATTCTTTTGTCATTTCTTTTGCAGTTGGCGCCATTATATCGCACGGCTCGAATGCGCCACCTGTCGGCTACAGCTTGCAACAGCCGTGCCGTTAAAATTCTAACCTTATTGCTAATATCTCCCATGTTTATCATCCGATTTCACTGATATTTTCAGGAAACATCATTTTTATTTAATTCATTTATTGTATCTATTAACTTTACCCCGAAAATAACAAGTATAACTTATTTAACGTTTTTTTATTATTTTTGAGGGCAATGTTGTCACAAAATTTGGTAACTCTAGCTCTTATAGTCTCTGAGATCTGTTGTTTCACACGGACGGACAGACGGACAGACGGACATGGCTAAATCGACTCGTCTGTTGATGCTGATCAAGAATATATATACTTTATGGGGTCGGAGATGCTTCCTTCTGCCTGTTACATACATTCTCGGTTGGCACTGACTTATCATATCCTTGTACCCTATGGGTACCGGGTATAAAAATTAAATTTGTTGTCCATATTTTACGAACAATCAGCTGGCGGCGGGAAGCCCGACGATAACAATAGATTTCAGGCTAACTACTCTTACGACGGCGTAATCCATCTTGAGCGTTCACCAAAACAAACTTGATCACTGATTACTGATCTATCACTGATCAGTGATCATGTTCTGGTGAAAGCAGCCAATAACGTCTGAACTTACAGCAGCTCAGATATGTATTTAGCTGTTACCAGCTTGATCAACCTAGCTTTCTTAGATTTAAACGGAATTTTCCACAATTGTTTACAAAAACTGAAACCTGTTATAATCAGCTATTTGCAAATATAGCAGTCGTTTTCTATACGTCTAAATATATATATTTTTTTTATTTGTTTATACTTTCCTGTTATTTATTGAAACTTCTCCTGTTTGAGACTAACAATTAGTGTGTAAAATCCTATATTAATAACCTTACTAACAGTCATATGACTGGCACAGAGTTATATGGCCCTGAAAATTATTTGCTGGGTTGGAAGGATGATTCGTTTTAGGTGGGTTCTGCTGGAAACCCGAGTCAAGCCTCTTGCCAGGTGATTTGGGTTCACAGTAAGTTTTTTATTGTAGGTCGTCTTTTGCTTGTCTATTTCATCTTTTACTGCAAGAATGCCGAGATCTCTATGGATGTTTTGGTGCGAATATGCCATGGTGCCCCAGTGATAGTTCTCAGGATTTTTGTTTGCACGCGCTGTATAATGTCAAAGTTGCTGCTGCTCGCGTTCCCCCACAGCAGGGAGCCATATATCCAGATAGGCTGTAGCGTGGAGTTGTAGAGCAGGACCTTGTAGTCCAGACGCAGTGGCGATCGGGTGCTTAAAATTCAGTGAAGGCTGGCTTTCCGTTTTAAATTAAGTTTCTTGCATTCGATGTGTCTTCGCCAGGTTAATCGTCTGTCGAGGTGTACGCCGAGATAGTTTACTTCATTGAGTTGGGGAATCTGCGTACAATTGAAGGATACTGGAGAGCATGTTTGCGAGTTAAGAGTAAAAGTTATGTGTTTACATTTTTGTTCGTTTATTTTAATAAGCCAGTCAGATATCCACTTCTCAACTACCATGAGGTGACTTGGTAGCTGGCTTGTTGCTCGTTGCTTGTTGCAGTGTCGTCAGCGAACGTCGATGTTGTTAGCCGCTCGTTCGTAGGAATATTTGCTCTATAAAGGACGAAGAGGGTAGGCCCAAGTGCGCTCCCTTGTGGAACTCCAGCTTCGATAGTGTACTCGTCAGATGCTGTTGCGTTGCACCTTACTGCGAAGACTGTGCAGTAAATATACGACTCAAGTAGCTTATGAGTGTATGCAGGCATGAGGCCATTTAGTAGGGATGTCGGAAATATATCAAAATCTCGATATATCGATATTTTTCTCTTAAAAAAAATATTATCATCGCGAGGGGCAAAAAAAAGCGATATTGATATTTTTTTAATGATATTTCCCATTTTTTATTTATTGCGGAGAACAGGACATGGTCGCTTTAAGCGTACAGAAATCTTTTCTAGATCTGCACAACAGGTCCGAGACTCTGTAGTCTAGAGTTCCGAAAGAAAGGAAATGGAGCTTTTCTTTAGTTTGCTTTGGGAGTTGGGAGACAAATCCTATGGATTGCTGGATCTCACAAAAATCAACTTTGCCCATGCTAGCGAAGGTGGCATTAAGTTGCCTGATTACGCCTGGTAGTTCGGTTTCATCGGAACAGTTGGCTTCTGCCATAAAGTGTGTTGTTAGTGACTCCCGTAGTCGTATGGCAGACTAGCATGTAACCGATCGAGTTTTTCTAAATTCATTAAAAACTGATTTTTTTTCGAATTAATAGTTAAAAGCAATAAGTACAAATGTAATTCATTAATTATAATATTAAATAAAATTTCAGTTCGGTTTCAGTTCCCCAATGACTTTTGCGATCTCATTCGACTGAAACAATGTTGGTAGAGACATAGTATTAGTTTCGGTTTGTGGTAGGACAAATGGACTAGTGGCCGGGTTCGGCTGGAAGACGCTTCGGAGATGTGAAGCAAATGTTTCGGCTCTATCTTCTTCGCTGCGGGCCCAGCAACTTGATGATTTTCTTATCGGGGTGACTGTTTCGATTGAAGAGCTTAGATTTGGATGAGCCCTTCACAAAGGATGCTTTGTACTGGTTGGCGAAAGTTTTTCGATGTACCGTAGTTGTGCATTTTCAGCGTCTTTTTTCAGAACTCAGTTTAGTAAGCAAGTGACTTCCTTAAGACGTTGTATTAAAGATGGCGATCTGTTGGTTTACAAAGCACGTCGTAGGCGCATCTTTTCCAATACAAGCTGTTCAATTTGTTGGTTAGTTTGAATTTGTTGGTATGTGCGTCCTTTCCTTGTGGTGTTGAAAAAGTGGCTGCTGCAGTGAGTACATCCTCAAGAGCATCAGTAGAGCAGTCGATATCCGCTTCGATGTTGAGCTGCGGGGTTAGTTCAATGTGGGAACTTACATATTTCTTATATTTAAGCCAGTTAGTTCTGTGCGACGTCAGCCTTTGGGGTTGATCTGTAGTTTCTGGGCTTTGAAGAAGAGTTATTAGTACTGGCGAATGTAATACGTACGCCGGTTAGGGCCGACGCGAGTCAATTGGTTAACGCGGAAGAAAATCAAGAAAAGCCAATGCACTAATGCTCTAGAAAATCAACACGGGCAGGATTGCACAAAAATTTGGGTCTGGCAGATGACACCGCCCAAACTCGGCAAATTGGGCCATGCAATCACCTGCAACCCAGCACTGCCGATTTTGCTGAACTAGCAAACATTTGAACAAAGACGACCCAAAAATAACTCCAGCCAATAGGCGAAAAGAGGGGAATTGATGACACTAGGTGAGAACACTTTTGTATTCCATTCCGTTGATTCCTAGGCGAAATTTGGACAGTCTTTGGATATAAAAGACCCCAATATAACCGTACTGGAGATAGTCGAAGTTAGAGCTAAGGGCGAGAAGTCTGTTCGGAAAGACTCGAAATCCCCCAAGAACAAAGTGAATGCGTACAAAGCGCATAAGTTTAAAAGTCGGATAGCTTTTCGCGACCGCGGAAAATGTGCGATGCAGTCAGTTACATCTCGTAGAACAGTGCCGCGTACCATGTGAATCCTAATGGACCTATTTTAGCAGTACTACGAATAAAACAATCTGCCGTATCCAAAAGTGAATACTGAAGGACATTCAAAATTTTGCAATAATCTGTGCACCTACCCGTATCACTAGGAATAGCCTAAATCCTTCAACAACAACTCCAATCTTCAAAATCATAGAAACCTGAAGGATGCCTCTGATAGCCAAGAGATCGAACAAGTAATCGAGGAGCATCGGTCAACATGAAGGAGCAACCAATTTACCAACAAATAACTTTCAATAACGACATAACAAAAACAATCTGACAACAAAAATATACAAGCAAAGCCGCCTCAACAATTTCCTGAACATATAAACTTCTTTCTCAACATCAATACACTTCCTTTTTTTTTATCATTAAGTAAAAAGTTTGTGCATTTAGTGAATTTATTACCCCAAAAACAAAGCACGATATTATATATATATAGATATTCTTAATTCTGCCTAACCTTCCAACAAATATAAACCTCAACTACGGAACGAGAGCTCTCAGCGATGGAATCACAGAGGGTGAGTCAACGGGCAATTTTTTCCCAATACTACCAGACATATTTATATATATAAGTTAACACCCAGAATGCTAAATGCTCAAGTAAGAGTATCGCCACACGCGCAAAAATCCAAACAAAAACAAATTGATTACGAGCGCGAGAAAAGCATAAGCAACAATTTCTCAACATATAAAGTTACTGGCCAGAACGTTGCCCAATAGGCCCCCAATTGAGTTCAGCAGCCACGTGCGCTGAGCTTGCACTTCCCACCCTACGATCGTGGGAAAGCTTTAACGCTGGATGATTGAACCCAACGCCGAATGCATTTGGCAACAACAATTATTGCCAAATTAAGTTGACCAATTAGAATAAGAAATGGTCAACTGCACCACGGCAGCAGCAATATCAGCGACAGCAACCAATTAGGACCGACCGCATCAGCGACAGCAGCGAGGTTCAACGATGATAGCAGAGAACGTCGGCAGAGGCAGCAGCAGCAGCGACAGAAGCGGCAGCAGCACCTAGGTTACATTATTAATTATTAACATAAGAAAAGTTAGTTATAAATCTGAACTCAAATAATAAAGTTTATATTTTTTTAAATAAAATACTATCTAAACTTTTAACTTTAACTTTAACTTTATAATCGTGCCCCATATACATTACATACCATATGACAAAAATATTAGCTTCCAAAAATACACTATATTCTTAAATACACCTAAATATTACTTACACAATTTAAATCAATTCAGAATAGCACTGGCTATAACAACCACACCTTTTTACACACTTTAATGCCCAATACACAATTGAACAACTTGTAATGTAAACTTGAACCAACAAAAATGCATTGGTAGAAACCCATTTAAAGAACGGGATTTGTATGAATGGCATAACTTTTGACGAACGACCTAAACAACAGGGGATCATACTGCATGGCCTGCGACGATCCAAAGGCGCACGAAGTTTGCGAATGGGAAGGGAAAACGGCCAAAACACTGCCGATCGGGCGGTGGGGACAGAAAGACAGACTGAAGATCTCTTCTATTTTTCAGGCACGTAAATAATTGTTCTGCTTACGTTTGGAGAGGATAGTGGCGTCCAAAGAACCCACCCCAAATCCGGCGAGCTCAGCTGCCAAAATCGTGTCTGCTATCCGGGCGGCCACTTTCTCAGCCCTATGTCCTTAAAGGACTGAGGCACCACAACACCACCGAAGTAACACCATCTAAACGACTACTCAAATCGGATTGCGACATTAACCATTTTAGAGAGGCATGGTCAGTTATAACAGTAAACGTGTGCCCTTCTAGGTAGGCCCGAAACTTTTTTATACTAAGTATTGCACCCAAGCATTATTTTTCCGTTACGAAATAGTTTTGCTAGCATTCGTTAAGTTTGCGTGACATGAAAGCTATTGGAATTTCGTCCTCTTCCTGGTTGATCTGCTTAAAAACTTCCCCAACTTCTCTGTAATTCGCATCACAATGTATATAAAATGGCCGTGTAAAATCAGGTGTGTGAAGCACCGGAGCTTAACACAGTGCTCAATAAACTTACTGTAACACCCAGTCATGCTTAATAAACGACGAAGTTGCTTTAGCGCCTGGGGAGTGGGGTACTTCTTGATGGCTGCGATTTTAACTGCATCCATAGATATAATACCATGGCCGACAACGTGGCTCAAATAGTGAACTTCAAGGACGCAAAACCTACTCTTTAAACATTTATAGTGAGACCTGCTTTTTCCAAAGCCCCTGCAATTACTTTTAATACATTTATATAATTCGGAAATTATAAGAAGGTCATCAAGATAAATGAAAACCTCATTTCTTAGATTGGGTGGGATAATGCGATCCATCAATTTGGACATGGTGGATGGAGCATTGGTCAGGGCAAACGGCATTACCTTACTCTGGTAAAGAGGTCTGCCTGCACCGCTGATGGGTTTTTTGATCCGGTACATTTTGTACAGGAGGGTCTATAGGCGTTGGCCTGCCCACAACCAAAACAAAACACCTGACGTTCCCTTAGGCAATCCTGATATCGGTGCCCATTTGCGCGACAGTTCCAACAAACTAAATTAATAGCTGCTACTTCAAGATTCTCATCGTCCTCGCTCAAGTGCTCTTCGGCATCTTCCATCCTCTCTAAGCGTGAATCGCACGTCGCATAGGGACTTGTGGCTTTTGAAATGTTTGTTTACTTTTGGTCAAGCCCTGCATAAAAACTTCTCGGGTTCTAACTAAATGTCGCAGTTCTGCGGTGCTAGTCACCTTTTCATAAAGAAGTTCGTGCTGTATCTGAGGCTGCAAGTTTGCTCGCAAGATTTCCAGCAATGCCGACGGCGTCAAGGGTACTGATAGTTTATCAGCTAATAACACTATTGATTCATAAAAATCGTCAAAAGATTCGTTTTCCCTCTGCTTACGTCGATCAATAGCAGACCTAATGTTAATGTCGGTCAGTTCATCTTTAAACTGAGCCCTCATAGCGGCACGCAACTCGGTCCATTTAATTGTTGGGACGCTTTTGTGATAGCGCCAAAACCAATCGTTGGCACTTCCTTCTAGCAAGGTATTTATATGACGAGACAGCAGTTCGAAATTACCGTTTAGGGTTTGTTTTGTAAGGGCTTCAACCCGGTATATAAAGTCGTCGATTGACATGTTAGAACGACTTGGGAACTTCAGTTTCCAATTGATAACGATCTGGCTTATAGGATCTGGTCGCAAATTAGCTTCTATTCGTGGCAAGTTGGATTCTGATTCGCTTACTTCTTGAGAAATATTTCCGGCCGGAGAAAGGTTTTCTGCCAACTGTCAACACGACCTTTTTCTGTTCCTGTCTGTGAGCCATTTTTTTGCTTTTCACTTTCAAAACCTGCACTGATGGTTTCTGTAAGCACTTCGGTTCGCCTACTAGACTCTCTTACAACTTGCTGTAACTCTTCCATGTCAACGTCAGCTTTATCAGAGATATCTGCTGGTTCCTTGTTCAACTCAGTCTGAGCCCCACCAAGAGCGCTCGCTGGCCTGCTATTAGAATCGATAAAGAAGTCTAAATCAGATTTACATACAGGACAAACTTTTAGATTCTTACCCTTTATGTTAAAGCAAACTCGGTGAAATGTATGACCACAGCTGGCCGATAATAATTAATTAATAATTAATTCCATTTAGACAAATTAAGGAGTCAATGTTTACCGTTGTCGAGGTACTTTCCGTATAAATATTTTCTTGAGACATTTCCTAATATTTGTTATACCTACAATTATTTGTTTCTTATATTTTATTCTGTATCAACTTTATTTTATTTATTATTCTTATTAATAATAATAATTATTTTTGTTTTAAAAGGATCAACACGAAATTATCTCCGGGAATCAGGAAAATCTTTGTGTCTAGTACTCATACTTTCGTCTTTCGCCAATGTGTATCAAAAATAAACAATTAAAAAGACTTTAGCTATTCCAGCCACATCACTATTCACGCATGCAAGTGATCCAAAACTATTCCAAGCACTCAAAACATCTGTTTTCCTAATCTGTCACCGCTCTGCTGCGAAATTATATTTGTATGTACCCTGCAATAACTAATGGAAGAGAGAAAGAAAAGAATAAAATGCCATTGCCATTTTTAAATATGTAGATCCAAGCACAATTTCCTGGTTTCTAGAATAAAATTTTTTTAATAACGCATCGTTTGAGAATAGTGTAGTAAGGTATAAGAGTTCTTATTTTGAAAGAGCACCTAATTCATTAATATCCTATGAACCTATTTAAGTATTGATTACGCTGCGTGTCGGGACGTAAAAATATTCTATGTTATCCGCATCCAATCTGTAAACACACTGATTTAGTTGTTCTCTCTTGTAAATGGCAAGTCAAAATATAAACTCGGAACGTACATATAAATATAGTACGTTAATCCAGTTATTTATATTGATACCGCTACAAGATTCTCCTTCTTTGGATAAAGACAAGATGCAAATTTTTATTGGGATAGAAAAAGTAAGGAAAAAGAAAATTCTGACCATATTTCTAGTCTAGATGCTGGTGACTGTTCTGCCAAAGACAATATAAGTTATAAGATGCCGAACGGCCATGTATTGCTTTTGCGTATGGTGCCTTATTTTTCCTTGTGACGAAAATTTCGCTCTCAGAGCGTAAAAATCTAAAAATAGAATGCACTTGCTTGTGTGAGTAAAGGCAACGAAAAGGCAAGTGCGCATGTGTGCCTTCGTGTGCGCAAAGACGATTTTCGGGCCGAAATCATTTTTGGGCTAAAACTAATTTCATTTACAGCAGTAGAAAAAGGGGTGGGGGGTGTGTGTGCATACAGATAATAAAAGTTTAATTGATGTATTATCTTATTACAGCTTAAGTATGCATTAACTATTTTATATACATAATATATTAAAAAATGTATCATTATTTTTAATAAATTCCCATTTTTATATTTAATATTAAATATGAACATATGAATATAATTGACTTTTTCCAAAATTACAGAGAAAGTATTTTATTTTTTGTGTATATGTAGCTTTTTTGATGCAATTTTGTTTTTAAATTATCTAGTAAAATATTCCTTAATTACTGCAATTTACT
>VNKF01012047.1:0-16188 GCA_008044355.1 Drosophila lacteicornis
ATCATGAATGAGAAGGCAATATACTTTTGTATTCTTCTCACTTGCTGTAGTTAGTTCCGTGGAAATTTTAACATCAATCGGTCCTGATTTGACTGACTCATTCTGGTATGAGAGATCCATAACAACAATGGGAGCCTTCGTCATGAATTCCATCGGAGATAGAAGTGGACGAGCCTCCCGATTGTAGTAGCTTTTTTGAAATCTCAAATACATGTCATACATGACTGCAATCCGATTTTCATTGTATTTAATATTCAAATCCTCATAGTAATAGACATCAGAGTTTAAATATACTTTGGTATTTCTCAAATTATTTGTTATTAGTTTTCCAGCCAATGTAAACGCAATCACAGCGAACCGTAGATGTTCTCTATTCGCCGACAGCTTAACATTCCATACATGATGGGTACCCTGCACTAGTGTAGGATTTATGTAACAGTCCCAGCTGCGGAATGAGAGTGGTAGGGTAGCCCCACTTTTAACAACATTAAACATTTTAATTTTAGCACTATCACTTGGAACAATATGTGGTACTTTCCAGCTAATACTATGTATATCAATTTTATGGTGTCTACCTTCAACTGTTTTAACATACATATATCAGTATTTTTAGTTAGTAACAGAATGAGTTTATGTTTACAATTTAAAACAACTTTCTTATAGTCTTGAGCGAATCCCATTAACATTTTTAATGGAACGGAAAAGCTGAAATGTCCTCCGCAAGTGATATTCTCTCCACCACTCCATCCAGCATTGCGATAAAGGAGTCCCTCCTGTTGACCAACGGAGAGGAAGTTCTTGAGAGTTGATATGATCCCATTGAAGCGTGTTTTGTCCACCTCACATGCGTTTATATCGTATCTGATATCATCGAGAAAATAGGCCATTCAATTATTTTTTAGCAATCCGTTAACACCATTCGTGCTAGTAGTTCCTGTATTTCCATCAATAGTTTTGCTAAGTGTGCCTTCAAAATGGAGAATACTTTCATTTGGAAGGACATAAAGATCTTGGTTTTGTATTGTGATGCGAACTTCATCATTTGATTTGAAGATCTGTTGATACGGATAATAAGTGTGGATCTCTTTCTTAATGATACTATCATCATTGGTAGGCTTGTCTTAAACATACAAAATTTCATTCATTTGAATATTTAATCCGAGCGATTTTAAAAACAATTTTTTTTTGTGTGCTCGTCGATGATGTGTATCTCCTTGAGATGATGATGCTTTCACTTCAGCATTTCGCTTACTAATGTGGGGTATGGGGTGATGTGATGGCTTTTTATTGTAAATAATCATTCTTTTGCTCGTAAGTGTCGACAAATTGATACAGGTTCTCCACGCAAATTGATTAAGTCTCCGTTCTGATCCGTTATCCGTACTTCGAGTGTACTTATTTTTCTGGTGTTGATTGGTAAATAAATCAAATTTCGAGGTGTAATATTCATTTTATATCCTGTGGGGACATTAATTCCAAATTCATGAAGCACATGATTTGGTCTATTCCCCACATATGAGCCACTGATAATATTACATTCCAATCTAATTGAATTTATTTTTAAAATGTTTACTAAATTATCTGCGATGTAAATTTCATTATCATGTGGTCTTAATTTACGTTTATTAAATCCAAATAACCGTCCAATTGGTCATTCATGATTAAAATATACTGTTTCATTTTGAACTGGAATGGGCGGATTATTAACCAAAATAAGACTGGTCGAGGTGGTCCCAAAATCCCACGTAGA
The DNA here is from genome assembly GCA_008044355.1 of Drosophila lacteicornis. Classification (NCBI taxonomy): domain Eukaryota; kingdom Metazoa; phylum Arthropoda; class Insecta; order Diptera; family Drosophilidae; genus Drosophila; species Drosophila lacteicornis. The sequence goes on from VNKF01012047.1 coordinate 1,751, forward strand.
AAAATAAGTAAACTTTATTCGCCTTCATTGGCTGGTCGAGAACTAGAACTAATTACATGTCATAAAATATAAGTTGGGAAGAACGGAATGGAAAGCTCTTGCGGACTGGAAGCTCGGTGGAAGAGAGAGGGCGAGAGAGTGTGGGAGGGCGCTGGGCTCCATAAAGCGGGACATTTCGAAGCCGCTAACGCTTCACACTGTTTCTCGAAAATAAGCGCCCTCTTGGCGCGAACATTCTCCCCCCTTGCAAGGATACGCAGCAAGAACCTCAGGAACCGGTAACTCGGGAAAGCGTTGGATTGCGGTGTGGAGTGTGGTGATCCTGTCCACACGATTGGCATCGATCACCACTGCCGCAAGATCCTTTGGAATGGTGGTGGGCCAGGCAATTGACGCAATACTTCTTATCCATGACCGCCTGGAGCCGTTTCTCAGCGCTTAGCTGCAGAAAACGGTGGCATTTCCAAAGAGGATGGTTCCCTTGGCAGACTCGGCATTGGTAGGATAAAATACCTCGGGAACGTCAGCCTTTCATGGCGTCGTATGGAACCAAATATTTTGATGAATCCGGAGCTTTAGAGACTTGCGTGTAGAACGCGGAAATCCTTTGGATGGAGGCGGATACTGGCCTTGAATCAATGGGAGGAGTCGTAGCACCGGAGAAAGAGTTGCTTGGATGCAACAAAGTGTGATGCCGACTTCTGCATGTGAAACAGTTGTGGGCGCTTGTGCAATCCCGGAGTGGATAGTCTCTTGCAAAGCAATTCAAGCACAACTGTTTCGTTCGGATATAGGACGAACGATCGTCTGCCGTCATTTGTAAGAAGCGTGGACAAATACGTACTGGATGGTTCTCTCTTGAACACAAATCGCAGCTTGTCGTTTTTGAAACCACTTTTGTACTGAAGGATTTCAGCACTCGTGGGGACACTTCGGAGGTTGTCGGTTTTGGAACCACTTTTGTACAGATGGATTTCAGTACTTGTGGGGACACTTTGGAGGTTGTCGGTTGGAACTGACGGAGACATATCTTGGAAGGTTGAAAGAAATCTATGGCCTCTAGAGTTCTATGGCGCCTAGTCAGGAATGAATCGAGCTCTTGCCACTTGCGAATCTGGGTTTTATTTGTTAAGGATTGCTCCCACAATGAAAGCGTAAGCTTTGGTAATTTCGTAGAGCACAAATAAACCAAAAGGCAGTCCCAATTTTCAGTATTCATGACGGACATTTCTAACGACGTAAGACAACTCTGAATTGTTTCCTGCAGCACCTTCAAGGCTGCTGAAGATTCATTTGCGATGGATTGCACATTGAATAACCTTTTTAATGAGTTGTTCACCAACGACCGTTTGTTTTCGAAACGCTCAGTTATGTTGTTCCAGGCTGAGCGGACACCATCGTTGGTGAGTGGCGAATTGGAAACTATGGAATTAGCTTCACCACTAGTCTTAGCATTTAAATGGAATATCTTCTCGATAGCGGTAAGTCTTGGATTGTCTATATAGACCGCTGTGAAAAGGTCAAGGAACGTGGGCCAGCGAAGATAATCGCCCGAGAAAACTTCTGAATCGCACGGAGGTAACTGGCAACCTGCTGGAGTATAACTTGGAGAGTTGCAGGAGTTGGATTGTGCTGGTTGAGACGTCGCTCGCTCAATTTGCTCGTTGAGTTGAGCTGCACATGACTCGTAAACTGAGTAGCAGTAGTCATATTTTGCCTGGAGGATTGACAAGGTGTCAATCGACCCCTCTACTGCATATGAAGCTTGTTCGACTTTGTCCCATAGGGCACGGATGTGATCTCGCCGGACTTGGAATGTGTAGAGCGACGACGTGGAGTGGCCAGGAGTGTTGACCATCGCTTTGAATTGGCTTACACGGTCACTAACGGCAATGAATTTATGTAAGGCCGCAGTTGTCGCAGTAGGCTTCTCGGTGAGTGACATTTGTAATTTTATTTATATATGTGTATGTAGGACGGAATGACACACTGGAGTGTGTGGAATTGAAACCTGGAATGTGTGGAATGGAGATACTGAAATGTGTGCAATGGAACACTGGAATTTGTGTACTGAAGCACTGTTATGTGTGCAGCGTATATACTTATATTTTTAATTTCAGAATTAAAAAAAACGGAATAAAATATTTTGGATGAAAGAACGGTCATACTAGTGCCTTTGGAGAGGCATGTCGCATAGATGTATTATTTTCTATATCCAGTTTTTCGGTAAATATAATTTATATGGAGAGAATTCGGTCTTTTTAGCGATTTTACTCTACAGAAAACGAAAAACGCTAATAGCTGTTTGAAAAAAAACCGCCAAAACCTAGCTAAAATATGTCCAAAATAGCTATTGGTTTCTGGTTGTAATTATTCGTAAAATTTGTTTATATCTAATCCGGAATTATTTTTTTTTCTTATTTGAACTGAACGAAATTTTAATATTGGAATATTGAAAATGTATGTGTGCGGATGTTTGTGCACCGACCGTGTGCAATCACTGCAGTTAACGAAGAGAAGAAAGAGGAAACGACGATATGCGGAATAAATTGCCAAATAAAGACTTTGCCCACGCTGATGTATGTATGTATGTAGGAATTAGAAAATATGTAAATAAAATATATATGAATGTTTGTATGTAACACCGCGCAGAATAGCTCCGAGTGGTACGAATATTAATCACTCGACTCTAATAATAAAACTGGGCTATGGGATATATTTAATTATACCCCATACTATATATATTTATACTCAATATAGAAGTGGACTGTGATTTGTTGTAAATTGTTGTTGTATAGTATGTATCGGAATATTGTTGTATATTTCGACATATACAATTTTGTGGTTGTATTATTGGATGTATGTATTAGTATGGGATATATTTAATTATACCCCATACTCTATATATTTATACTCAATATAGAAGTGGACTGTGATTTGTTGTAAATTGTTGTTGTATAGTATGTATCGGAATATTGTTGTATATTTCGACATATACAATTTTGTGGTTGTATTATTGGATTTATGTATTAGTGTAGTTCGATAGGTATAGTTTTTTTTGCGTAAGTTCGGATGTATATTTTTCAATATATTTGATTTTGTAGTAAAGTGTAGTGGACTGTATGGACGTGTGAATATTTATGTACATATATACGCTTGAACACCAGCAGGAACACAGTGAAAGAGAACAAAAATGTATGAGCCATTTTTGACGGAACGATTTTTTTTTAATTTTGGAACTCTTAATTTTCACTGTGGCTGGGTGCATATTTTCGCAGTCGCTTTTCTATTATGTAGAACACTTTGCACTTTGCTTAAACAACGAACGGAGTTTGCACTATGTCGATGAGAAAATTGGACTTTGGACACTGCAAACTACACAGATATAAGACACTTTGATTTAGTCTTCGGAAATATCTGTATGATTTATTTTTGTAAAGTAAGAACACTAGTACTTATCTTTTTTAAAAATCCGCATTAGAGCTGGTGAGGATCAGGATAGATCCGGCTCAAAGGACCATGAACTGGAGTGGGCGGATTATTAGCCAAAATGAGACTGGTCGAGGTGGTCCCAAAATCCCACGTAGAAAAAAAAGTAAACGGGTCGTGAATTTATTTGTAATATGATTGAACTTTATTCGCCTTCATCGGCTGGTCGAGAACTAGAACTAATTACATGCCATAAAATAGATGTTGGGGAGAGCGGAATGGAAAGCTCTTGCGGACTGGAAGCCCGGAGGAAGAGAGAGGGAGAGAGAGTGTGGGAGGGCGCTGGGCTCCATAAAGCGGGACATTTCGAAGCCGCTAGCGCTTCACACTGTCTCTCGAAAATAAGCGCGAACACATTTTTAGTTGAAACTTGAATTTGTAATGTGTTGATGTTACATTCAATTTTTATAGTGTTATGAAGTCCATACTCCTTGAGCCTGTTAATAATATATTTTATTATATCATCAACCTCATATGAACCCATTGATATTTCGATGACTTTATTTCCAATATGGAAGAGACTGTTACCCATATCAACATTTGGTATAGAATTGAATTTGTGAAAAAGTCAATTAATGCACACTCATAATTACGTTTTAATTTAATTTGTGGGAAAAAATGTTCAGTTATAACTGATGTGTTTCCATTTAATGTGATTGTTAACGATGTAGAAGTCAACAACCAGCTCCCAGCATAAGCTAGGCAGGACTATTTTATACTTAATATTCCACTTTTTATATCTTTATATTTTATTATCCCATTTTTATATACTTATATTTTATTATTCCATTTTTATATATTATATATTTTATATATTGGCCACGTATGTCCACCCTTATGGTGTCCGGGAGCTGAACCAGCAAAGTGCCCGCTATGGGCCGTGCCTCTGTGCCATTGGTGGCCAGCGATCGTATGACTTTAGCGATTTTGTGCTTGGTCAGCGAAGATGCCACGGGCATCCGGCCATACGTTTTACTTTTTGTCAACTTAGTTTTAGTTCACTTTATATTCCCAATGAATAAAGAGCCAAGGCTCGATAAATGAAACTCCGGCAGCAGCCGTTAACGATTTAATAATTTGATACCCAGACTGAGTCTCAAGGCCAGCGGGTAAAAAGAGGGCAGTTACCCTCTCATCCTAATCAACATATTTCTACAGTTGAAGCTACGGCCAACCGGCCACCTTTTGATATCCAGTGCGGCTAGGGCCGTTAGCTGCAACTACAGCCAGCCGGCTCCACCCCTGCCACGGAAGTATAGCCAGCCGGCTCTCCAACTACATAATTGGTGCCCAACGGATTAATATAAAATATTAACATTCGAACTCCACCCCTGAAGTAATAAAATATGTTAGTAGCTGAGCGCCAACAATAGCTAAAGGTCTACACATAAAAAAAAACACACAAATACCAGTGCATACAATTTCCTACGCCCAGCAATTTTACGAAAATATAAAATAAAGAAATAAATAAAAGTGACTCGATTTTCGATTTCTGATTTGGATGTTTTCAAGTGCATTTTTAAATAAAAAAAATCAAATAACGAGTTTGTTCTTGGGACAAATTAATCCGACATTTTTGTGTTTTAGGTGACGCTCCATTTTTTTTTCTTTAATTTTTGCGGCTTTGAACGCGGAAATGGTCCAAGCGATTGTCGCAAATGCGGTCAGCAGCGCTCTCGCCGCTCAGGAAGAGCGTTTAAGAAGCGCCTTCGCCCCAGAGTTAGAATCCGTGAGAACGCAGGTTAGCGCGCTGACGGTGCAAGCGCCGCAGGTTGAGGTTTACAAAAGGGCATTTCCGAACCCTGAAATAAAATGCCATGTCAAGTTAGACATAGTAAAATCTCTGCCAACATTCAATGGAAGCCACGACAAATACGTTTCGTGGAGGCAGTCTGCATCAGATGCATACGAAGTATTTAAAAAATACAACGGCAGCGAAGCCCACAGGCCGTTGTCATTATTAAAAACAAAATTTGCGGTCCCGCTCGGTCACTCCTCACGTCCCACAACACCGTATTGAATTTCGATGCAATTCTAGCCAGACTAGGTTGCACATACGCGGACAAAACGTCCCTAAGAGTGCTACGGCAAAATTTGGAAATGGTTCGGCAAGGAGATGCCGACCTTATGGCATACTATGACGAGGTCGAGAGGAAACTCACGCTCGTCACCAACAAGATAGTTATGTCACATAATGACACAGCAACCATCCTAAATAAGGAGGTTAGGGACGACGCCCTTCATGCATTCATTGCAGGGCTTAAAAGACCACTTAAATCACTCGTTCTGCCAGTACAACCCAAAGACCCACCGTCTGCACTAGCCTTAGCACGGGAAGCCGAGAACAGCATTGAAAGAAGTGCGTTCGCGGCATCTTACGCGAAAGCCATAGAAGACAAGCCCCTATTTAATGAGGGCAATAGACGCAACAATAAGGGTCAGGGAAAGCAATGGAGAGGTGAGGATAAAAATCCGCACTTCATTCCTAAGCAGAGCCAAGGCAGGCCTTATGAGGACAACCCCTGGCCGAAGCGCAAGGATCCTGAGACCATAGACCAAAATAAAGTTCAACCCATGGAGGTAGACCCCTCAACGGCCAAATTCAGGCAGGAAGCAAGCTGCGGGAAGCCACCAAGTAATAACAATTACAAAAGGCAGAACTCGTCTTAGCGTCAATCGGGCCAAAGACGCCAACGCGTTAATAATATAGCCCAACCCCAGCTGGAGGAGGCTGGTTACGCTGCCACAGCCGAGGCTGAAGTGACAGTGACACTGCCGAACTTAACGACCTCCTTCATTTTTTAGGAAGCGCTCCCGACTGGCGTTTGTCAAGCGACAGTTGGCTGGCAGAACAGTAAAAATCCTAATCGAAACGGGGGCGGCGAAAAATTACGTTAAGCCCGTAAAGGAGCTAAGAAATGTAATGCCGGTTGAGATCCCCTTTACCGTGAGCTCTATTCACGGCTCCAGCGACTTCAAAAAGATTGCATAATGCGCATTTTTGGGCTAGACGCCCCATTTTTTCTCTTGGACACACTGCGCACGTTCGATGCTATAATAGGCTTCGATTCGTTAACGCGAGCAGGAGTAGCATTCGACTTAGGCAACAGCGTAATAAAATACGCAAACGTCACTGAAAAGCTCACATTTTTCGACTGTCAAAACGTCAGTTTTACCAAAATCGATGACATAGTGGTACCAAGTTCGACGAAAGCCGAATTCAAAAAAATTATTCTAAAAAGAATTAAGGTGTTTTCGACCTCTAACGAGGCACTTACCTTTATCGCTATCATCGCTACTATTCGAACTATGAGTGACGAACCTGTCTACTCCAAATTATACCCCTATCCTATGGGGGCAGCAGACTTTGTAAACAAAGAAATCAAGGAGCTGCTGAATAATGGTATAATTAGGCCGTCCAGATCCCACTACAACAGCCCTACCTGGGTATTTGACAAAAAAGGGACTGACGATAATGGTATCAGGAAGAAGCGATTAGTAATCGACTTCAGAAAGCTGAACGAGCGAACAGCCGCCGATCGCTACCCCATGCCAAGTATACCCATGATTCTAGCGAACTTGGGGAAAGCCAAATTCTTTACCACCCTAGACTCAGCAAGAAGATGTCGAAAAAAGTAGCTGTCAGGTTCAATAAAACCCAGCGATACGCATTCGACCACCTCCGTAACATCTTGTCATCAGAAGATGTCGTATTGACATACCCTGATTTCAAATTACCATTTGACTTAACGAGTGGAATAGGCGCGGTATTATCCCAAAATAAAGACCTATTACCATGATTTCGCGCGCGCTAAAAGACTGCGAACTAAACTACGCCACCAACGAAAGAGAATTGTTGGTGATAGTCTGGGAAATAGGCAAGCTCCAAAATTACCTATACGGTATCTTTACAGACCACCAGCCTCTCACATACGCGGTATCCGACAAAAATACCAACGCTAAGATCAAGCGATGAAAAGCATTTATTAATGAGTGTGTTCTACACACCCGGAAAAAAAAACCTGGTAGCTGACGAGTTGTCTCGACAACCCCTGAACAACTTATAGGCTGAGGCCCAGTCCGATGCAGCCACGGTGCATAGTGAGCTTTCGCTCTCGTATACCATAGAAACCACAGACAAGCCTCTGAACTGCTTCAGAAACCAAATCATTTTGGAAGAAGCAGACCAACCGCTTCGGAAATAGAACTCGCCACATCATTAACTTTAAAAACAAAGACTCGCTTGTTGAATCCGTTAAAGAGATCATCAACGCCAATGTTGTGAATGCGATTCACTGTGATTTCCCTACCCTGGCTTGTATTCAACATGCCTTGAGGCAGGAGATTCCTGCGACAAAGTTTTGACATTGTAAAACCTTCGTCAGTGACATTACCAACGCCAATGAACAGCTTGAAATCACTAACACCGAGCACAATCGCGCCCATCGGGCTGCGCAGGAGAACGCAAAACAAATCCCCCGGGATTATTACTTCCCGAACAAGTCTAAACTAGCTAGCGAAGTGGTCGCAAATTGCAAAGTCTTCCATAAAGCCAAATACGACCGTCATCCTAAGAAGCAGGAATTAGGAAAGACGCCTGTCTCTTCATACGTTGGAGAAATGTTGCATATCGACTTTTTTCAACCGACAAAAAAATCTTCTTAACCTGTATTGACAAATTGTCCAAATTCGCTATCGGACAACCCTTAGTTTCTAGGGCAATAATAGATGTACGAGCCCCCATTCTCCAAATATCAAAACCATATATTGCGACAATGAGGCTTCTTTCAACTCCGAAACAATGACATCATTGCTGAAAAACCAATACAGCATCGATGTTGTTAATGCACCACCGCTACACAGTAGATCTAATGGCCAAATAGAAAGTTTTCACAGTACCCTGGGAGAAATCGCCAGATGCCTTAAAATTAATAAAAAAGTCGAGGATACTGTGGAACTGATATTGCGGTCTACGGTAGAATACAATCCACGTCATCCACGCCAGCAGTGACGAGATCAATCAATCGATCAGTCGGCAATCAAAGCTAAAATTGACAAGGCACAACAGTCTAACCTGGACAGGATTAACCCTTCGAGACAAAACCGAATCTTCCAAGTTGTTGAAAAAGTACACCTACGTAACAACAAAAGATTAGGGAACAAATTGACGCCGCTTTATTCGGAAGAGCGTGTGGAAGCAGATCTGGGAATATCTGTTCTCATTAGGGGGAGCGTGGTCAATGAGGACAACATCAGATAGGCATTTCATCTGCCACATTCGCCCTTATACTAAACATTCAATATTTGATATCATTTCCACAGGCTTGCCGTAATATCCATCATACTACTGACCACCGCAAGCGCGCGAATCACCGACTTCTCGCATGCAAAATACATCCCGGTGTTAGACGGGAATGTTTCAGTATGGGAACAGTATGCCCTGGTTAGGCACTCGACAAATCTGTCCGAGTTTTCGAGCATATTTCACTCCACGGTCAGAATGCTCGAACTGTTCCCACAGTCCCACATGAGAAAACTACTGGAAGTTGACATCGAACATGCCCAGAACATTTTGAATGAGCTCAAGAAACACCACAAGATGGCCAGGAGCCTTGATTTGTTGGGCTCAGTCCTTAAGGTCGTGGCGGATACGCCCGACGCGGATGACCTTAGTAGAATTAATACCAATCAGGCATCGCTTATCGAGGCTAACAATAGACACGTTGTAATTAATACAGAAACACAAAAACACATTAATTTACTCACAGTCACAGTCAAGAGGACCTCAAGGAGGATCCTCAGGTCATTTGTTCGAAACACTCCTCGCCAGAAATAGAATGCTAATTTCCGAAATCCAAAATTGTATGCTCACTATTACCCTTTCTAAAAAAAACATTATAAATCCAACCATATTCAACCACAACGACCTTAAGGCTATCTTTGATGAGCAGCTTACAGAGGTCCCCATAGTTAGTTTAATGGATGTTTCTAAAATTAAAATTTTTCAATCTAATGCCGTCATCCATATTGTAGTACAGTATCCTAAGCTTAAGTTTATTTGTAAGAAGATCCTGCTCTTCCCGGTCGCACACTACCACACCATACTGCGGTAGCAGAATGTGATGACGGGATCCTAGCGGACTCCGATTGCGCCTCCACCAATACGACACCTGCGCCCGTCAATTGCACACAGGCGGGACGACTGCCTGCCGCACTCGCCCTAGCAACCTGGAACCCTTTATAGTCGTAGATGACTCGGTAATATTCGTTAAAGAAGAACGGACGATGGTTACCATCGACGACGGGCCCACTACTACCATCAAAGCGGCCCATCTTATCACCTTCGAGAGGAAAGCGATCATAAACGACTCTGTCTACCTAAACCTCAACAACTCGGTTAATAAGAGTCAGGGCATTGCGGCTTCACACCTTCACGACCATATGCTGAGCCTTCCGCTACTACAGCGGATGAACGAACACAACCTGCGCCCTATGCAGGAGCTCAGAGACGACGTGTCGGCCGGGGGATCACCGAAGATTTGGTTCGCCGAGGGAGTCGCGGTTAGCCTTACATTGTGCGGATTGATCCTATTGCAACAACGCTGGAGTAGGAAGCGAACATCTTTTAAGTTGCAGAAGGCCATCGATGAATTGGTTATCACCGAGGACGGCGACAAACTTAAGGGGGGAGTAGTTAACAACCAGCTCCCAGCATAAGCTTGGCAGGACCATTTTATACTTAATATTCAAATTTTTATATCTTTATATTTTAATATCCCATTTTAATATACTTTTATTTGATTATTCCATTTTTATACCCTTGCAGAGGGTATTATAATTTTGACAAGATGTTTGCAACGCAGTGAAGGAGGCATCTCCGACCCCATACATATTCTTGATCAGCATCACCAGCCGAGTCGATCTAGCCATGTCCGTCTGTCTGTCCGTCTGTCGATTTCTACGCGAACTTGAAGGGGCTTTGGTCACACCAAAAAGTCATACTAGACCTGCCCGGATTCCTATATAAAGCGGGCCACAGCCAGTAGGAAGGCACTCGGCTACCGACAGCGATCGGGTGATGTATGCCTACGTTTAGTAGGCCACATCCAGGAGTCAGTGCCAAGAGTCGTTTTGGGGGCCGGATCTAAGGATCTTGTCCACACCAATACATTGTAGTTAGTTCCCGACCCTTCTCTGGTAGACGTCAGCGTCTCCACCCCTCACAAATCGGCCCACCGATTCGCCTGGAAGACTTAAGAGTCTCCGCTATCCCGGTTCGGCCCGCCGATCCGCACTTCTCGCAACTGGCAGATTTTAGGATCTCCACAAACTTCTCGCAACTGGCAGATTTTAGAATCTCCACAAACTTCTCACTACTGGTAGATTTTAGGATCTCCACAAACTTCTCGCACTTGGTAGATTTTATGATCTCCACAAACTTCTCGCACTTTGTAGACTTTAAAAGTCTCTGCAAACTTCTCACAACTGGTAGATTTCAGAATCTCCACAAGCTTCTCGCACTTGGTAAATTTTAGGATCTTCACAAGCTTCTCGCACTTGGTAGATTTCAGAATCTCCAAAACCTCTCGCAGCTGGGAGACTTCAGAGTCTCCAAAACGCCCTTCGCTACTACGACAGGCGAGCCGCCGTCAGCTCTAGCTCTCTAAAGCATACTTTCGGGGCAACAGTCAGGGTGAACTTGCGGGTCCAACTCTCTCTATCTCGCCCACAGGAAGCGCCCAACCACCGGGTCAGATCTAACCCCGGCAGCGAAGCCATGACAACGCCCGTACTCCGGCACTGGCCACGACGGAACCCGGACGACGATCCCGGCATCCCGGCTCACTGTTCCGGCGTGATTCTTTCCATATCTGTACCTAATACGTTAATAAACCAACCTAAGATATACATTTACGGCATAATTCTCTAGTGTTCTCATCTGGGACCGGGTCGGAATCTCTTTCAGCAACCACACCTGAACCAAATAAATTCTTGGGACGAATCCTAGCCCACGCTGAACTATCTCATGCCCACCAGACCGTCACAAGCTAGTCTCTCAGTTTTTCAGCTATCGAGCTGAAATTTTCAGCATATTCTTATTTCTTTAGCACGCAGTGTATATGTCGCAACGACCGAAATCGGATTACTATATCCTATAGCTGCCAGCTGCCATAGGAATGATGGCGAAATTAATGTAAAAAAAATTTTAACTTCTCTGTTTTTCAACGTATTTCTATACATTTTAAGATATAGCAGTTTTTTATGCTTCTAGAATTACGGTTCTAATTTCATTAAGATCCGACCACTTTATCATATAGCTGCCATAGAAGCGATCGGTTGATTTATTTGAAAATCTAAAATTCTACATGTAAAATTTACAAAATTCTATATTTTTCCAACATTACTAAATTGGTTCGAATTTCAAAGATCCTAATGCAGACTGCAAGGGTATACCAACATCGGTTTACCTAAGTTAGCTTTCTTTCTCGTTTATATACTATATTATATATTTTATATATTGGCCACGTATGGCCACCCTAATATTGTACCAACCTGATGGTGTCCGGGAGCTGAGCCAGCAAAGTGCACCGCTATGGGCCGTACCTCTGTGCCATTGGTGGCCAGCGAACGTATGACTTTAGCGATTTTGTGCTTGGTCAGCGAAGATGCCACGGGCATCCGGCCATACGTTTTACTTTTTATCGACTAAGTTTTAGTTCACTTTATATTCCCAATGAATAAAGAGCAAAAGCTCGATAAATGGAACTCCGGCAGCAGCCGTGAACGATTTATTAACTTGATACCCAGACTGAGTCTCAAGGCCAGCTGATGAAAAGAGGGCAGTTACCCTCTCATCCTAATCAACGTATTTATACAGTTGAAGCCACGGCCAACCGGCCACCTTTTGATATCCAGTGCGGCTAGGGCCGTTAGCTGCAACTACGGTCAGCCGACCCCCCCGCCACGGACGTACACCTAGCCGGCTCCACCCCTGCCACGTAAGTATAGCCAGCCGGCTCTCAAACTACATAATTTGCATACAAAAGGTAATATCCTAAAAATGAATTTTTTTCGCAAAATCGTAAAAAGTGATGTTTTTAATAACATTCATTTGAACAAGAATTTAATACTCTACAACATAAAATACATCTCGTGGATGGACTCTTCTGGACTCACTTTAAATCTCTTATGGAACATGAGACTTTATCCACAATATGCATTTGCAAGACTACTTACATATTTTCTCTATGAAGGGGACAACACAATTTTTTTCTACAAATGATGTTCACAAACACATAATACAAACCACACAGATTGTAATTTATTTTAAAAATTTGAGTAGTTTTTTACTTCTGATCACTTAAACTTTGCTAACAAACGCAGACGCCTGTGCGTTGCAAATGCAACAGCTGTGTTTATCAGCTGATTCCCTTGTTGTGGCGCCCTCTATCAAAATTTCTGTTATGCAACACTGAAGATTGGTGTATTGTGAATGCGTTACACTGAAACTTGTTTTAATTTTTCGACTTTCAGAAAATGGGTTTTGGTCACAAAAAGTGGTCAAATTCCCCATAGTGCGCCCTGGGCCCATAACCTGTTATAAATATGTTTTATTGAGAGTAATTATTAGGAATAGAATATACAAAAGAAGAAAACGCAACCACACGCGGCGGATTACAAAATCAGAGGGATAAGCTTAGGTACTATCGATATAAAAGATAAAAAGATGCACGCAGACAACTATCGATATCAGCTGAGAGACGGCGTTGCCACATTTATCTTTATTTCCAACAGTAATCATTATAAGTTGTATTATGCAACTCATGAAATAACCATTATATCATGAGTTTTAATATTTGCTCATAATAAACTGATTCTTTTCGAAGTACTAAAATATTACTTTAGCCGCAAAATAAAACTCCTTAAATAATAATATTTTTGTACCTAATTGATAAAGCTGCTTAATATTTATACTATAGTATGTACATGAATACCCACTGTACCAAGTGTACTTAAGGGATACACACTGTAACACTTTGTTGCAGTGTTTACGTAAACACAAGTCATGGTTCGAGCTGATCGTAACACGATCACCCGAGCTCTGCCTTGACGATCATAAATGCAGAAGTCAGCATTCCCATGACTGGACTTATACATACACTTGCATGTACATCCAACTCTCTTGAGCTACCCGCTGTCAGCAGCGAGGAACACATATATAGTGATATATCCACAGTCCCAGGGACATATCCATAGTCCCTAAGACTCTGTATATATCCACCATACATAGCTAAGACTCTGTATACATCCACCATATACCACATATACCATACAACTCACACATTAAAATTAACTGTTGCTAACTGTCAAATCCAATTTCAACAGGAGCTCACAATTGAAGGCCAGTGGAAAGTCCCCAAGCTAAAGTCCCACTATGAACGGTAGACTAAACAATATGAGCAATGCCCCATCTAGTAAACATGTTGTTCAAAGACAATCAGAGTTCGACTCGTCAAAAACAAAAGATTCCTATTTCAATTCAAAATCACAAAAATAAAGAGCGGCTTGTATCCAAGAGCAGATGAACCTGAATCCAAGAGTAATTAAAGTTGCACTCAATAGAAATTGAAAGCTCTCTCATAATTATTGCACAATTCACTCAAATCCAGGAAAGCTCGAGACCGAGGCTTGATCGTTAGTTTGATACCTTAATATAATAGGTTGGTGATCTTCACATAAGAAATCTTTGTAACTACAAGTTGAATAAAATAAAATTATTTTTTTCTTAAACTGGAGTTGTGAACATTTAATTATACACACAAAAAAAAAAACTATGTAAAATCAACCTAGAAAAATAGTTAGAATACTATGTAAAAATTTTGCATATATTTTGTTGTTGGTTTTCTGCCAAGTGAGTACACACCAAAGAAAAAAATATGTAAAATCAA